>OY288108.1:78212901-78335988 GCA_958431115.1 Syrphus vitripennis | reverse complement strand
CGTATATCTCCCAAACAATGACAAACAACGTTCGATAAAAAGAAACTTTCAACAATTGAAAGAGTAATGGAAAGAGCAATGCATAAAATAAGAAGATCTCAGCGAGTAAGAAATGATCGACATACGGTCATGGACAAGATTCGAAGATGTTGTTTGGAAGACGAGAAAGCTGAACATTTTATGCGGAAGTCAGATGGCAGGTGGTCAAAAGAGTGCACAGAGTGGACACCGTTTAGTGGTACCAGGGCAGTTGGGCGTCAGCCAAAAAGATGGAGAGATGAGCTTCATGCATTCGACAGACTTTGGTTTCAAAAATCTCACAACAGAAATGAATGGAAAACAATGGGGGAGGCTTTTGCCCGTGCATAAGTATATTTTTGTTTAAAAAATCAATTTGATTTATATAACAATATTAGCCGTGTTTTATGAACAATTGATAGCAACTCAGCAAAAATTTTTACACACAAAAACAATAACAAAAAAGTGATTATAAAAACTTTGTTATTGTTTCTAAGCAAAACAAAAAGTGAAAATAAATTTATTTGTTATTGTTTGTGTGTAAAAATTTTACTGAGTTGCTATCAATTGTTCATAAAACACGGCTATTATTATAATGAATAAGTGAAAAAGAAAATGTATTTAGTATTAAGGCAGAATAGCTAATAAATAATAATAAATAATAAGTAAAACAGGAAATTAGAACTAGTTTTAGAAGAACTTTTAAGAACAATGACCGAAGGTTTAGGGTGCACAAATTTAGTTGAGCATAAAATTAGGACGTCCGCAGAGCCGATAAAACAACGATATTACCCTGTTTCGCCCGCGATTCAGAAACATATCGATCAGGAGCTTCAGGAGATGTTGGAAGCTGGAGTGATCGAGAAGTCGAAGAGTCCCTGGGGCCCTATTACGTAAAACGAAACGAAAGAAAATAAACGATACTGGAGTAAACGATAGTCACGATAAAGAGTGATTATGTAAAACGAAAAAGACGTTAGAAAGATGTTGCCAAGTGAAAACATAAAAAACTATTTTTTTTTGAAGCGCAACTTACTTCACGCTTGTTTTTGATTGTTTTGAATGGCTATTGGGCAAATAATTTTTCCCAACACCTGGGTTGCGTTCCATAAAAGCTATGAGGAAATCCAATTGCTTTGATTGTGTTGACTGTTTTGGTAGCCTATAAAATAAATATTAACCATAAAATGTTAATTTTCACTATGATATATTTCACTTTTATTATATTCCACTATGATTATATTTTACTTAAAAAAAAAATTACCGGCGGTTTGCAGACGCAAATTATTTTATAAGAAATTATGAACGATAACGAAAGCTTTACGACTGCCAAATGTCAGTCGTTAGTAAAAACGATTATCGTTAAACATCAACGATTTTCGTTTTACGTAATCGCATTTTATCGATAACGAAAGAGTTTCAACGAGTATCGTTTTACATAATAGGGCCCCTGGGCATCACCGATTCTGCTCGTTAAGAAGAAAGACGGTAGTTATCGGTTCTGTGTTGACTATAGGAAGTTAAATGAGGTTACTGATAGGGATGCTTATCCACTCCCCTTTATTTCTGCGATTTTAGACAAGCTTCGAAACGCGAAGTACTTGTCTTCTTTAGACATTAAATCTGCTTACTGGCAGATTCCAATGAAAGAAGAATCGCGCAAGTACACAGCCTTTACTGTGCCAGGTCGAGGACTTTTCCAGTTTTGTAGAATGCCATTTGGGCTTCACAATTCACCAGCGACCTGGCAAAGGTTTATTGACGACGTTTTAGGTCCCGACTTAGAACCGTTTGTCTTTGTGTACTTGGATGACATTATCATCGTCACCGATTCTTTTGATAGGCACTTAGAAATTTTAAAAGAAGTTTTCAAAAGGTTAGGAGAGGCAGGTTTGAAAGTAGGTAGGGAAAAATGTAATTTCTGTAGGCCTTCTTTAAAATTTCTAGGTTATGTAGTTGATAGGAACGGCCTTCATGTTGACCCGGAAAAAGTAGAAAGCATGATTAGGATTCCTCCACCGAAAAACGTGAAGGAAATTAGGAGTTTTGTAGGGCGTTTTTGTAGGGAGTTCTTGGTATCGACGAATCGTGCCTTTCAAGGTCAGCAAGAGGATGTCATATATTTATTTTTAGTTAGATAAATTAATTATTAACGTAGCTTAAATTTTCTTTTCTCACAAAAAAATTTAACGTTAATTAATTTTAAAAAATTATGTACAAAATGGGTTTTTAACATCGCGTAGTAATTTCAATTTTTGAAATAACTTTTGTGAACGACCAGTTAGAGAAATGCTTCCCTCCATCTCTTCGAAATAGTTTTGATATTTTCCCATTTCGAATCCCGCGTGTTAAAGTAGAATAATAGGATAATGCCTAGTAAGGATCTTTTCTCGATTTTTTTGTAATTTTCATTTTTCTCGAAAAACAAAAATAGTTGGGAGGGATCTGAACTCGGCCATTATGTTTCGGCAAGTTTTGGAAACCAACATCCAACAACTTGTTAAAACCGTGTTTGTGTGTGAGACTGTAAAGTTTCGGAGAGAGTCAACAACGGTGGCTTTCCTGATGATCGTTAAGCTTCCAGGAAGCCGTGAGACCGTAACCGACAATCACGAAAGCGAATGAGTCTGTTGTATGAATGTGTGAGTGATTGGAATGGACGAGGGAGGAAAACAATAGTTGGGAAATAGTTTGGAAGGCACTCTGTTGAGAGCTTACCAAGCGAGTAGTTTAAAGAAAGGAGATTTTTCGAGAACTTTGAAAGGAAAGGAAAAATCGAGAAGGAGGAAATTTAATTTCGAGGATCGAGGAAAATTGTATAGAAAGGAAAAGGAGTAAGGAATCGAGGTGGGAAATAGAAAATAGGAGTGAGGAATCGAAGGTGATAGAGGAGAAGAAAGCATAGAAAGATAAGTAGATTTTTTTTTATACCTACTTACATAAATATATTTAAACATCTATATAATATATGTATATATTCGAGAATAAAAATATATATATGTATAAATACATATATACATAGATATTGTGCGGAATAATTATCGTGTTGCGGTTATAGAAAATCGAAAAGTGTTGAAACCCCATTTTCTTTTACTTTTTTTGCTTATTAATGTCGTTGTCCTTTTTTCTTTGTAATTTATTTTATTTTGCTTGGAAAACATTTTGGGTTTTAGTCCAGGGATTTTCAATCAAACGGTTTTCCAAAGAAATAAAGCTAAAATTAAAATTAATTTTAATTATATAATTTTGGAATTTTCTTTTTCGGTTTGGAAAAAAATTCCTGGCGCCCACTTTTATTGTAACGTACCCACTGTACTTACAATAAAATATTTTGTTTTGCGTTTCGACTTGATTGATTTAATAAATCGATCAAGTTTATCATTTGATAATAAAATTCTTCCACAGGAACCCATCCCAGCTGAGCTGCCGCGGTTACAGCTTCAACGAGCTGTAGTTACACTTTCTTTTTGTCTCTTCTTTGTGTCGCGTTCGTACTCGATTGAGTGCCAGTTGTTCGTGTTGTTTTTCGTTGCTTGCGTCGTCGTCGTCGTTACGCAGCCGCCTCTGGTTTTTTTTTTGTTTTGTTAATTGAATTTATTTCAATAACAAATAATAATAATTTAATTAACCCTCCCCTCGCGATTAGAAAAAGTGTAAAACAATTATAAAATCAACATCTAAATACTCTTTTTGGATGACATAAAATTCAACTTGAATTTTTATCTCCTTAAATTCTACAATCAGTTTTAACTTTTCCGACAGAAAAAGTCCTTGCTTATTCCCTGAACAATTTGGTTACATGATTCCTTAATATTTTCAAATTTGTGAATGATGTTATCGCTTATGAGAGAACAATCCAAGTCAGAATCAAAAAGACAAGAATATGTTTCGCCATTAACAATGACTTCTGTACAATTTGATTGTCACAATTTATTACAAGTATTATCTTTCTTTCTCTCCTCACGTTGCTCAGCCCAACACAAAATTTCAACATGACTTATTACAAAAATTACATATCTTTTGGACTTCGATGTTTGTTGTAGCCTCCTTAGGGTTATTGTTAGTAAAAAGGTTATTAGGGCAGTTACTTCGAATATGTCCCGGCTTACCACAGTCATAAATTTTTTTTTCATTTCTAAAGCGTTTATTTGTAGGTGGATAAGTATTTGCACTTCGTTTTACGGCGTCATTAGAAAACGGTTTACTTGGCCTTTAAGAGCCCAAAGCCCCTGAAATGTCAGTACAGTCATATGGGTGTATTGCGTATTGAGGACAAATGATCGATCAGATTTTGAACATTGTTAGGCATTACAAAAGTAAGTGAATTTCTTAAACATGAGTCAGTTATGGAACCAATAACTATAGGAATGATCATTATCATCTGGAATGTCAAATGGCAACCTATTGATTTGAGCAATTTTTTCCATAACAGAATCATTGTATGAATTCGATTCGCAACTTTAAAAATTTGCTACTTTTCTTAACAAGGTTATTATATTTGCACCACTTGCAAATTTGTGGATTAATGATGAGCGCAAGTCACTCCACCGATAGTGCTGAAAACCATATTTTTCATACCAAGTTTTTGCTCTTCCAAATAGTGAAGATTGAATTCAAGGAATAATATCGAAATCTTCAAAACTATCACGATTTACTCTAGAGTCAATATCATCACACCATTTCTTTATATCAACTCTTGAAAAATCAGGATCAAATATAGGAAATCCGCTAATGGACTGTTTTCGATCACCCTCCTTAACCATTCGAATAATATCCTCTAAAGCTTTTAAATTAACCATAGTTGGCTCATCTTTTGGAGATTCTATATTATCAACATCATCATTATTTTCCCCATCCATTTTATTTTTTTACTACAAACCCAAAAAAAAAAAACAAAAAAAAAATATTAAATAATGTACTTATCTTACAAACTGGTTGCAAACCCTCACTCGTTATAGATTTCTGATAATTCCTGATCTTCTTCTTTCGGTCCCGTATCAATTTTTGAACTTCCAATAGAATTTCTCGAATTTTCTTGAAAAATTATTTTCTTTCAATGTTTGTTTATCCAGCAGCAATAAATAGTTCTTCTCTTATTGTCGTCAGGAAAAAAAACAAATGTCCTTTTCCGTTTTGTTTATTTAATTTAGTTCATTATAAATTTTCAGGATCTTTTGTTTATTATTTTTTTTTGTAGTGTTCCTAAGTATAATCCCACTTCTGATGTTGGAAAATTATTATTGTTTGTCTAGGTTGTACCTCGACAACTTATTTTAAGGAAGTAAACGACCAGAATGATCCTTTCTCATCGTTTAACTTTCCTCTAGACAAATATTTATTCCGATTCTATTCCAATTCCAAATAATAACAAACATTAATTTCCTAGCGCTTTTCGTTTTTATCTATACAGGTAGATATTATCAAGGTGTCTTTATCTGTCATGTATATCTGAGATCAAAACGAGTCGAGTTCGGTTTATGAACATTGAGTACTTGCTCGAAAAAAACCAGTTCTAACAAAAAGAGTCAACACAGAGTCAAATTTTGCTCATTGGTATGATTACTCTTGAGTCATAAAACAAATCAAAAGAGTATGAACGAATAAAAGCCAGGAAGTAATAGAATGTACTCGCTGTTCCAAATTTTGATTATGTTTTCGAGGTTAGTGGTTAATGATGGGAATTTGTTTGAATTGGTAGTCATTCATTTAAATTCTTTTTATTTAACTAAACAAACACACTGTGTAGGGCTTCAGGTGATCGTAGGAAGTATGTATTACACATTTTTAAGAAGCGAAATAGGATTACTATACATCAAATTGTTCACATTTTCTGTGTTCAATCTAGTTCAGTAATGATATGCCCAGACTGTGAAAAAGATCTTTTAGAGGCTTCTGATATTGCAGGGATACAACTTATAATTAAATTTGTTTGGTAAAGATATATCATTGTACCATTGAAGAATACTATTTTCTTGTTTCTTGAGTCGGTACACGCTACTCGAAAATGAAACATGTTTACGTTAAGTATGAGTAACCAACTATTATGTGACTTTTTAACTTGTACTTTTAGTGGAATTATTTCATAATACAGTTTTTCCACTGAATTAAAGACTTGAATATTGCATTGGTTTAGTCCATGGAGAAGTAAACTGCTGTAAAAGTGTAGGTATGTATGTAAGTTTAATTTTATACCAAATATTATAGGTATGTACATCAATTTATTTTTCTCAAAAGAATGGTAACTTCAGGTAAATAAGAATATTTTTTGGTTGGATACGAATGTATCAGATTGTAAGTCAGCACCCTCTCACAAGTAATTTTTATAACAAGATATGTTAACGAGAAAATTTCAGAGCCAAAAAACGTTCTGCTTCAATAGCGTTATGAAGGAATAGATGTAAATCCCCTTTAGAACTACTGTTGTATCATTTTAAGAAATTAATTATGTTTTTGACCTTGATTATATTTTATAAATAATTTGTGTGTAACGCGTACCCCATTATCATGAATCATGATCAACCATCAATTTTACTCAACAAATAATTTTTTGATTGGCAAAATAAATATGAAAACTGAATGCAGGTAGTTTACAAATATGCGATCGATTAGCTTGAATTCTTAATTTTAATATGAACAACATTACTAGAATTTAAAGTTCTTAGCAACTGAAAATAAGGTCATAGCTAATTCCCAAGGTTTATCAAACATTTATTTTTTAGGCGACTGATAGCATCAGTATAATTTTAACAAAAAATATACATATTATACATATACATGTATATACATACTACATACATAGTTTAAGCATATAATTAAGCAATTGTTATCAAAACAGAAAAGAATAAGAAACCCATAAAAGGATAAGATAGTTAACTAAGAACTGAGATCGATTTCTTAGAAGCTTCAACTCATTTGTCGATCGATGAATCAGAATGTAATTCGGACTCTACCAGTTGCCAAAAAATTACATCGCTAACAAAAGTTTTTATTGCATTTGTTTAAGATCGATTTTAAAGCTATTCACTTAAATTTTGTTGTTTATTGCTTTGCGATTGAATTATTAGTACATTAAGTATAAAATTATAACTTTAGTTCAAGGGATCCGTATTCATATATATGTATGTATGTACATATATACGATATCCTTTGGTTTTATATGTAAGTATATACTCTTGTTGCGGTAAAATTTACCGCAACCATGGGCCATCAACCATTGGTTATCTCTTTCGGTAATTTGAAGAAACAAATTCTGAACAAACCTTATGACGGCAATCCAATATTTAAGCCTCACTCTGCTATAATACAAAGGGAGTGCGGGTGACAAGAAGTACCATATCAAGTAATTGACAGACAGTGTCTGCATCCATCAATATTTGAAGAAGAGCGAATAAGCTCCAACGAAAAACATATCCGTAGACGAATGCGCGGTAGACACTTTGTCCCCGAACGCTGATGTCACTCATTTGGAGAATAGCTACTCGGCCAAACATAACCTTAAAACTATTGTTAGAAACGGAACATTAACTGCTAGTCCTTATAGTCCCAAAATCTGCGCAAACGCCCAACGAAGTATATTAAATTCACGACAGAGAAAAATACTGCCAACTTCTTTTTCGAACAATAAACAAAATTGGAATATATTTTCCACCAAACTTTCACATTAAATATTTAGTTTTGAGGGGAAAAATGCACCTACGCTGTTATTGAGTTTTCTTTTGGTTTTCTTGAAACTTTTCTTTTAAAAATTCGAACTTGGTAAAGATTGGCTGAATGCGCTCATGGTATTCCCTGCAATTGGAAGTGACACCAGCGCCCGGTGAATTCCACGAAGAGTTGCATTAACCTGGGAGAGTTGCGAGTAAGCGAGACCAAACGATTTCATCAACGTGGCACACTCTCGCAAATTCGCTGAGTGGCGCTAAACAATGAAGTGATCGAAATCCGGAGTCTCTGATTGGCTGAAACCACTTTGGGTCGTGTAAAGAGAGGTGTTCTGCTGGACTAAAAAAAAGTCTGGAAGGGTACTTCTGGCTAGTACTTTGTACGTTTAAGAGGTTATTTTTTTTATTGTGGCGAATAGCTAAAAGAAAAGGAAAAGAAAATTTCGAAAGAAAATTCAAAGTCCGAACGTTTTTTTAATTATCAGGGTTGCTTTATAAATTTTAACGGAGTGAAAGTATTGGGGAAAACTTAGAGGAAGTTTTCTAGAAAACTGGGAGATAAGGACAGTACTAAGAAGCAGATTTTGGCAGAGAAAAGCAAAAATAAAAGCTAAGTATAATGGGTTTTCATAGTGGTATAAGTTTCATTTTTTTTTTTGAGTTGAAAATACTCTACTATTCGTTTGGTTTTTGCCCCGTTTAAATATTCCGAAAGTGAGAAACTTCGCGACCCGTTCCAAAACTGTTTAACTGTTTTCGGGATCAAGCGTTAACGATCCATTCCAAATGCAAATACTGTTAATTTTTTTTGTGTAAAAGATTTATGTTTTATTCCTTGTAAGGTTTCCCAACAAATTTTATTTTAACTTAATTAAAATATCCATATTTAAAATCGCTGAAAATATTAATAACGGGCTTTAGGTTAATGAAAAAACAATTATTTATATTGTCACTACGTTTCGTTCATGTCTATGAACATCATCAGGTGTGGCAATTAATCTATATTTGCATTAATAAATTGGTTACAAATTTGATAACATTGAAAAACTATGAAAACTTACACTTGTTACATGAATATTGCACTTAAAAATAAAATCATTTGATTCACAACAATTTTTACAAAGATTACAAAATAAGACCTAAATTCACAAAGTTCAACTGACAAGCAAAACAATTTCTTCGCAAAAACAAAGAATTTCTAATTGTTTCAGCGGACAAAGGTAACGTTACTGTAGCGATGTACAAAAAAGACTACGTATTTAAAATGCAGAACTTGATGGAAGATAGGAACGTCTATTGGCCAAAAAGCAGAGATCCAACAGCAAAACTGCAAGATAAAAACAATAATTTCGTCAAATATCACCTTCAATTCGAAATATAATGTCAAGGATTCTCTCCTGTTTAAATCGAAGCTAAGCGGGTTGAGTATTGACAAGGACGAAATTTTAGTATCTTTTGACGTTGTTTTCCTTTTCACTTGAAAATGGCACTTGAAAATGGCACTTGACCTTATAAGTAAAAAGTGGGACACAATTAAAGAACACACTACCATCAAAAAATCTAAATTTCTGGAGCTAGTACATTTCTTTATAATCGACAACAACTACCTAGTTAATGGTTATAGCAGACATCGTGCTCGAAGAACTTCTTGACAATACTCTGGACAAACTGAAAACTAAACCTAAAATTCTCACAAAATATGTAGACGACATTTTTGCGATTGTAAAAGAAGAGGACATAGAAAATACATTAGCCACTCTCAATAGTTTTCATAAAAAGCTTCAATTCACTGTTGAAAAAGAAAAAAATTACCGACTACCATATCTTGACACAATTATTATCAGAAAAGAAGACAAATTAAAAATGGATTGGTTTCAAAAACCAACTTCATCAGGAAGGATTGTTAACTTCAACTCGAAACACCCAAAACAAACTATCATAAATACAGCTAACAATCTTATAAGAAGACTTCTCTCTATAAGTGACACTAACTACCACGTCAATAATAAAATAACAATCAACAACATTTTACTGAACAACGGATACCCACAAAAACTTATTATCAAACTAATAAAACAATATGAACACCAAAAACCTAAGAAAAGTAAAACAGATGACGAAAAACACATATACAAATCATTCACCTATATAAAAGACATAGCAGATCGCTTTAAAAATACTCTTTGATACAGACAAATATATAATAACCATGAAAGCAACTAATACAACTTCACAACTTTTCAACAACCTTAAAACGAAAATAGACAAATTGGAACATTCAGATTTAATTTACAAAATAAAGGCAACTCGGACGAAGAATGCAACCAAATTTATATTGGAACCACCAAACAAAAATTAAAAAATAGACTTTCAGGACATAAATCAGACTTAAAAAGTAATGACTCGCAGAAGACAGCACTGGCATCGCACTCTATTACTCTTAACCACTCTCCTGACTTTGAAAATGTAAAAGTATTGCAAAGAGAAGACAAGTACAACAAGAGAATGATAATCGAAACGCTGCATCAACGCCAACAACACCATGAAGATGAACCGAAAAACTGACATGAAAGAGATAAGCCTTCAGTACAAAGAAACACTACTTGTTAGAGAGTACGAGAATATGATGATCTCTTGACACTAATTTTTCTATGCCTGTTACTTGTCAGTTGAACTTTGTGAATTTAGGTCTTATTTTGTAATCTTTGTAAAAATTGTTGTGAATCAAATGATTTTATTTTTAAGTGCAATATTCATGTAACAAGTGTAAGTTTTCATAGTTTTTCAATGTTATCAAATTTGTAACCAATTTAATAATGCAAATATAGATTAATTGCCACACCTGATGATGTTCATAGACATGAACGAAACGTCGTGACAATATAAATAATTGTTTTTTCATTGACCTAAAGCCCGTTATTAATATTTTCATCACTTTGGAGATAAAAAGGTCACTTCCACCAACAACCATATTTAAAATCTTAAATTTTATATTTTATTTATTTCAAAAGATAATTTTCACCATCGTTGGTTTTTTCAGCAAGGTTGGTGCTTTCCTTTAAAAAAAAAAATCACTGCCGCCCATTTAACTTTCAGGATCTACGCCTCTGTGGAATACTGATTGAAAAGTAAGTCTACCTTCGTTTATTTAAGTTTGTTTATTAATCGTCAAAGAAAAAAAAACATTAACATAATTTCAATTTCATTGAACCCAACCCTCTCGTTGAGCTAAGCTGTGGTAGTAGCATCCAATATTGCTACTCGTGCACTCGATTTTGTATCAAATTTGACAGTTTCCTACATCGTGGTCGTCGGCATCGTCGCATTCATCTCGTTTTGTTTTAAAATCATAATAATTCGTGAAGAAAAAGTGCAACACTCGTATCTTACCAGAAAACTGGATTTTGATTTTTTTAATATTAAATTTTAAGAAAATTTAGATTGTGATGGCCAAAAATTAAAAAACAATATAGCTTGAGTAATTATGCGCTGTATGATCATTAATATTTATTTACTCCTTGGTCAATCAAATGCAACAACACCTGCATTTAGTTAGCCTTGGACAATGAACAATCCAGAACCGGGATGACCGTCGCGTCGACGTTTTCTGAGTTAAGACCGGCGTATACCTCAGGTGGAGAAAATTGGAAAATATTATTTTTGTAAATTTATTTCATATTTAGTGAGCCACTGGGAGCATCAAAATTCAACATTTTAAAGATAAGGAGCACCTTAAGTAGAACCTCATATTTTTTTAATTTTCGGGAGATCAAGTAATAGAATTTTTTTTATTACTATGCAGCCTCGAAAAAGATAACTTTCAAGAAAAATTTGTTAGTTTTAACATAAAATATATTTTCATATTTTATCGTATTGATACTTTATTAGACACTTTAACGTTTAACTAACTTAAATAATGAACAATGAAGATTTGAAAGATACTCGACCAAGCCATTCAAAAAACTTGATTGACTTTTAATTTTAAAATGATAGCCACTTGAAAAAATTGACTACCCCTGTATTTTGAAATGTAATAATACTAAAAATCAAGAGAAGTAAAAGTTCAGATATTCTACCTAAATCAAGGTAAACAAGGAGTACAGATAAAACTCTCACGAAATAAGAAATTGTTTAGACTGGGTCTATGCAATGACGCCATGATTTAGAGGAAAAGGTTTTTACACAAATCTAGCCTGTAAGACCAACGTAATAGTGTGGTGAAAAGCCACAACCTTAGCAGAGTCTAAAGTACATATTATTCATTTTTGTTCGCCAATCTACATAGGTATTATATTATGGTCACTGAGTGCAGTTCATTAATTCTTCAATGTCTTATGAAATACAAATTAAAATACAGTCGATTGAACAAATGAGTTCTTAGGTGACGATATTTAGATTCTAGAATAATGCATTCAGTATTTTTTTCTAAAGGTACCTATACAAAATTATAATCCAAAATTTACTTAGAAGAAATGACTAGGTAAAGTTTAAGTATTTGTTAAACTTGATTAGCTTGTTTAAAGTATTTTAATTCAATGCGACCATTGAATGTCTCTGTAAGCAACAGCCTAAATTATGTATGTTAGGATGAAATTACTCTTTGGGATTATACTCGTATACATTATTACATTATTGAAAATATGTATGTAGGTAGGTACTTATCAAACATTACAACAAAAACATAAACAGTAAATAAAGTAAAACAATACCAGTTACGTATAATCGAAGACTTCAATCAGAGATGTGCAGTAAAATAATTATATTGTTGTTAAATACATATAATTGTATCGATACAAATTTTTTACAGTACATAATGTGCATATAAATAAAATAAATAAATTATAACTTACACAATTCTTTTTTGTTTATTGGAATTTGGTTTTCTTAGCTTGAAATATATTATTGTTTTAAAATTAAAATAAGATATATTTTTTATATTGCACAAAAGCTGATAGAACAGTCTTTTGAAAGCAATTCCAAGTATGTATGTATGTACAATACCTATCAAATTCACAATCACATTCTGCGTACTTTGTCAAATTGGCTATCAAATTATTGGCAAATTATTTATAATACAATAATTGTGTAGCACGAAAAGTACCACTAATGCTTTTTAAACTGCAAAAAAAAAACAATAAAATAAACTAATGCTAAGCAAACTAGATTTGTTTTTACTTTGCTTTGTTGAACCTTTTGACATTTTCAATTTGATAACACTATTGTTGGATTGTTGCTGTGTAATTTGTAGTCAGCTGCTGTTTATTCTGCTTTGTGTGTAAGCTTATATAGAAAGCTATTTGACGTTAGAGGGCGCTTAAGAAAACAGGGTGATTAATTATGCACGAACGTATTTTGGATAAAATGCGAAAATTAAAATAAAAAATTTATTCATGTCGATTACAAAATCCGCAATGATTCACAGTGTAGTGTTCTCTTTTCTTCTCATGATAAATGAATAGGTGGGATGTGGGAAACAGAGCTCTAACTGCGGATCGAGTTTTGCGGATTCTGTAATCGACATGATTATAAACTTAAAACTTTTAATTAAATCTTTTTTTTAATTATAAGACTTCTTGTTTCAGTATTTATTAAATGGAGTGACACGTTTCGGTTTAAAAAAACCATCATCGGACGTAAAGGCTAAACCAAACCAATGCCAAACAATTGCGGAACTGTCGTGACGACGAAAAAACAAAAGTGATTTTTTTTGGGATTTTATATTTTATATTAAGTACAGTAAAAAATTCCCAAATGCACTATAACGACTTCTATTTTGAGTAATTTTATTTGAAATATCGAAGTTGTTTTCGCCTTAAGGGCAGATAATAAAATAAAAATAAAAACAAAAGAAATTTTGTGAGGGTTTGTGACTTGGAAGTTTGCCAGATTGGGGGGATAATTTTGTACTCTGGAAAAGGTCGATTAAAGGGCTTTGGGATAACATTTGGAATGAAATATAATATTTACGTTCAATTAGTCACCCATTTTTCAAGCTATGTACAAATCATCAAATTCCTATGAATAATTAATTAGTTAATAAATTAAACAATTGTTTGAAATTTATCAAAATCAGACCTTAAGTTTTAGACGATAATGACGTCATAATCTTTCACTTGATGACTACTCTATGAACATAGTAATCGAGACTCGTGAAAGCATACAAATGAAACCCCCCAAAAACGTCAATTGGATAGAGATCCAATCAGTGGCGGATTTACAAATTTTCAAGATATAGGCTATATAGTTTTTGCCGCCCTTTCCTCTACAATTGTAATATCATACATTATTTTTACAATGCAACAATTGGGTTGAAATTGCACGTGAAATAATTTTTCGCTATATTTTTGAACTAAACGAAGCTCAATCGTGGTATTGGCGGGGTAATGGAATCAGTCTACTATGAACTATGAAAATCCACGTGAAAAGTTTAACTTCACTTAGGATACAAAAATTCCCGTGAAAATCATCATAATTACATATATAACTTTTGAAAATTCTGGTGAAATTTCTCTAATTGCTTAAATTGCTAAAATTCACGTGGCAGTTTAAATTTAATTAAAAATTTTGAAAATTCACGCGACATTTTAAATTTACTGAAGCATGAATTAAAAAATTTTTATTTCAAAAAATATTTAATTTTGTTAAAAATTCATGTGATATATTAAATTGATTTGAAAGTTTATGTGAAAGTTCGATTTTAATTAGGAAAAATATATTTTGGCAATTTTTCAAAGTCTTGTACTAAAAACTGCATCAAAAAATTAGTACTGTATTGGGTAGAATTTGAAAGAAATGCGAATAAAAAAAATCAACTTTTTTCGTTTTGCATATTTTTTTTTTTCAAAAAACGGTTGATTCTTTCAAGCAAATGTTTTTTTTTAAACTTTTTTTTATTTGACCGATGAAAATTCGTACGGAAAATTTTTTAGCAGTAAGGTTAAAAACAAACAAATTTTTTGCATAAACTACCTATTTTTAGAGATTTTACATCTATTTTTATACTTTTAATTTTTCAAATGGTCATTTCTTGAGATTTGAAAAATTAAAAGAATATCATGTACCTTCCTATAAATAAGAAATAAAAAAAGATATCTTAGAAATATGACAAAAAATACAAAAATACAAAAGTATCGTACTTGCAAGACATAAAAGTATAATTGTATCTGTAAAACATTAAAATTTGCACAATTTCGCACAAATTGAAAATCAGATATACGAAATTATTTGAAAATAGAAAATAATATAGCTATATGTACGTATATCTACACTTCTACATATATCAAAAAATCTACCTATGTAGAAAAAACCTTTGAATAAATCCACAGCCCAAAGAATTCTCTTCATTTTTCCCCTTGTTGTTCAAAAAAATTCACCAAATTTGCCGCCCCTTACAAATCTGCCACCCTAGGCTCGAGCCTACTCAGCCTGCTGGTAAATCCGCCACTGGATCCAATAGTATGATCTTACTTTGACTAGTATCCAGAATTCACTTTCTTCTTTTTTTCTGGCACAATAACATCAAACGTCGATGAATTTAGGACCGACGATGGTTTTTTGAAACGAAACTTGTCCCTTTATATAAAAATAAATACAAATTTTAATAACTACATATATAATAACAGTCTTATTCATTAGAATCCGCTAAACAGATGAATAGTTATGCACTGCATAAGGATTTATGTAGTCACTATACAACGTTGCATAAATTGTTATTCATAAAATATTTTTCACCCCATTATAGTTATGATAGTTATAATAGTGTAACGAAGATTAGTTAACTACTTTTGAATCATAATATAACGCCTTTTACATTCGAACTATATCGATTCTCGAATGCGATGACAGCGCCATCTAGTACCATTGCGATTTAAAACAACCTGCTATGAGCTTTGAATGAGCTTTGAATGAGCTTTTTCGAACATTGGTAAATGTCGAAGTCCGAAGGGGAATTATTCCATCTATCTGTCAGAATAGAAAGATCGAGATACAGGTTCTAAAGATTTCTATTGCTTTCGAGATTAGACCAGAACCAGATATTTCCCTATATAAGATTGATGGCGCTACCGATTGGACAGTTTATTTTTGAAAGTGAAAGAATAAAGTTCGTGTAAAGTGTTGTGCCAGTGATTAATAAAAGTGATTTTAATTGAAGTAAAGTGTGTTTTATTTTAAATTTAATAAGAAGAAGTTAAGAAATAAAGTAAATAAGTTTTTATTGCGAACCCTTAGCAGAATATTACATTGGTGTTAGAAGTGGAATAAAAACTTATGTTGTCTGTTTTTTTTTCAGATAATTTTTGGTGATAAAAAAAAAAAAAATATATATACGTGTGTGTGTTTTGATAAAACAAAGACAAAAAGTGACTGTGATTAAAAAAAAAAAAAAGAAAAATAAAAGCAAAATGGGTAAGACAGTAATTGAATTGAATTGTGTTGAACTTAAGGCAGAGCTGAATAAACGAGGCCTTCCTACTGCTGGAAGAAAAGCTGACCTCATAATTCGTCTGCAAGAGGATTTATGTCAACGCGGAGAAGACCCAGACACGTTCCTATTCGAAATAGAAATGCCTGAAGAACAAGTAAGTACTGGTGTCGACTTGTCGGCAATGATGGCACTTCTCATTGGCAAGCTCGAAGAACAACGTACAGAACAAAAGAACCAACTGGAACAAATGGAAAAACAACAACAGAATCTTCTCGAAGAACAACGTATAGAACAAAAGAATCAGTTCGAACAAATGGAAAAACAACAAAAGAATCTTCTCGAAGAACAACGGACAGAACAAAAGTGTGAACAACAGAACCTTCTCGAACAAATGGAAAAACAAAAGCATCTTCTCGAAGAACAACGTGTAGAACAAAAGAATCTTCTCGAAGAACAGAAGAATCTCATCGAAGGTAAGCTTGATGCCTTTGAGAACAAGTTCGCTACTATTGATGGACGTTTTGATTGCGTCGAAAAGCAATTTTCAATTTTCAATTTTAGACGCAAAGCTCGAGAGTGTTCAAGAAAAATTCGAAGGCAAAATACAAAGCATAACCGACGAATTAGACAAAGTTCGAAAAATTAAGATTAGGGAAAGTGTTGGCGATTACCCAAGGAAGAAGGAAATACATCCACCGACTTTTGACGGCAAACTTCTTGGTCGATCTATAAAAAACAGTTTGAGGCAGCCGCAGCGACAAATGGCTGGGATGAAGAAGACAAATTTATAGCTCTGACGGTTGCCCTCAGAGGATCTGCTGCTGAACTGCTGCAAACCATCCCAGCAGATAAGAATGGTAACTTCAGTGCTCTTGTTCAGGCCATAGACAAACGCTTTGGAGATGGCCATATGCAAGAAGTCTTCCGCGTCCAACTGAATACTAGAGTCCAGAAAAGAGGAGAAACTCTGCAGCAACTTCAAGCGGATATTGAACGGTTGGCGCATCTCGCATATCCAGCTGCAGGGGATGAAATCGTCAACCAACTTGCAACAGAAGCCTTCATCCGTGCTGTATCTGACATCAACTTACAGCGAGCAATTAGAACTGCTGGAAAACGTACGCTTCCTGAAGCTTTAGCGTTTGCTCTGACTATGGAAGCGGCATAACAAGCTTCCCAAGGAGTTCATCGAGTCAGAGAAGTTGAAGTTGAAGAATGTTCTTGTCAGAAAATCGTATTCCAAAGAAGCCAGCGTGAAGGACTTGCTCGATGCTGGAATTGTAACAAAACCGGACATCTTCAGCGGCAGTGCAGATTACCACCGAGAAGAGCTGCATGCCAACATTGTGTAAGCAGAACCAACGCTCGAGAACAACCAAGCAATATTACCAACACTCCTTGTTTTCCAGACGGCAAATGAGTAAGAACCAACTTCGAGGGGCAGAAGCTGGTTTCTGGTATCGATGGCCCCAGAAACACTATCCAAGTCTCACAGACTAAACGAGACAACAAAAGCCTGACAGTGGAGGCAATAATAAACAATAAGAAACACGTGGCTACAATCGACACCGGTGCCACCGCCTCCATTGTACGAAGAGACTTGGTCAAGATGTCTTGGCTACACAATACCAATAGCTACCGTCTGAAGACCGCCACAGGAGAGGCAGCAAAAGTATATGGTGAGGTTCGTCTTATGATCCGTTTGGCAGAACTAGAGTTTTCGCACCTATTCCTGGTAGCAGATATATGTGACGAGTGCATCGTTGGAATCGACTTCATGAAGGAGCATGGAATAATTTTGGATATCGGTAAACAAGTTCTTAAGTACCAAAATGTGGAGATTCCGATGGTCTATGGCAACGAAAACTCAACAACTATCAGGACCGTCATCAAAGAAGACATTTGCTTGCCTGCTTCTTCGGAAGTATTCGTATGGACGAAACTAAAGGGTGACTTTGGAAGCCATCGATACCTCATGGTGGAACCAGATGCGGAACAACGTTCCCAAAACATCATGGTAGGGAAGACTCTGGTGGCACCAAAGAACAACATGGTGCCTGTACGGATACTGAACATCAAACCGTACGAAATTAAGCTCAAGAAGGGAGAAGTAGTTGGGCAATGTGAACCTGTATCCGCGATTACTAAGATCACCGAAGCGGAAACAAAGAAACCCCTGAGCTTTGACAGATTAAAAGACCAAATTCTGAAGTCATCAAGTCTGAGTCGACATCAGCTTAATGTTGCTGGAGATCTTCTTCATGAGTATGCTGATATATTCTCTTCACCCAACGGACAATATGGTCGAACACAACTAGTAAGGCATCGAATTGATACAGGAGATGCAAGACCAATTCGCCAACCAGCAAGACGTCTCCCTCTAGCAAAACAAACTGAAGTTGAAGAAATGATATCGACAATGAAGAAAGATGGGGTCATCGAAAATTCCAAAAGCCCTTGGGCATCACCAGTCGTTCTTGTCAAAAAGAAGGATGGAAGCACTCGATTTTGTGTAGACTACCGAAGACTGAACGACGTGACAAAGAAAGATAGCTACCCTCTACCCAGAATCAGCGACACCTTAGACGCGATGGAAGGAAGTTGAAGGTTTTCAACTTTGGATTTGAAGAGCGGTTATTGGCAAGTCGAAATTCACCCAGAAGATCGGGAAAAGACGGCGTTCTCCACAGGAAACGGTCTGTGGCAGTTTAATGTGATGCCATTCGGACTATGCAACGCTCCAGCAACTTTCGAGCGTTTGATGGAGTGCGTTCTACATGGAATAACCTGGAAATCTTGCCTGGTCTACCTGGACGATGTCATCGTGTACGGAAAAACATTTGACGAACATTGTAAAAACCTTAAAGCTGTATTTCAGAGGCTTCGAGAGGCACATCTAAAGTTAAATCCTAAGAAATGTTCGTTTTTCAAGACCGAAGTTAAATATTTGGGACATATCATCTCATCCCAAGGAGTAAAAACTGATCGTGAGAAAGTTGATACTGTAAAGAATTGGCCAACGCCTCAGGACAAACATCAACTCCGGAGCTTTCTTGGTCTGGCCACATATTATCGGCGTTTCGTAAAGGATTTTGCTAAGATCGCCAAAAGCTTGCATCATCTTACTGAAAAGGGGAAGCCGTTCAAATGGTCAGGTGAGTGCGAGAAAAGCTTTCAAGAACTGAAACTGCGTTTATGTAATGCACCTGTACTGGCCTATCCAACTCCAGGAAAACCTTTCATCATCGACGCTGATGCAAGTAACGTTGGAATTGGAGCTGTACTATCGCAAGTACATGACGGAGAGGAAAAAGTTGTCGCCTATTACAGCAAGGTACTCTCGAAGCCAGAAAGGAATTATTGCGTTACAAGGAGGGAACTTCTCGCTCTGATATTGGCAACAAAGCACTACCATAAGTACATCTATGGACAAAAGTTCCTTCTTCGAACAGATCATGGTGCGCTCAATTGGCTTTTAAACTTCAAAAATCCAGAAGGTCAAGTAGCAAGATGGATCGAGAGGTTGCAGACGTATGACTATGAGATTCAACATCGAAGAGGAAAGCTGCATTCAAACGCAAACGCTCTATCCCGGCGACCGTGTAAACCAGACTGTAAGCATTGCACACGCCAAGAAGAAAAGGAAATGGTCATCGTTCAACGAACTAGAGCTGATCCCATTAACGGTTGGAACAACGAAGAACTCAGAACGGCCCAACAAGAAGATCCGGATATCGAACCCATTCTTGCCTGGAAAGAACACCAAGAGAAACCAGAATGGTGTGATATCTCCTACCGAAGTCCGGCTCTCAAAGCATATTGGGCACAATGGGACTCGCTTCATGTGCAAGAAGGGGTATTAAGGCGTAAGTGGGAATCTGCAGACGGTAAATCTTATGTGATGCAGCTAGTCGTACCTCGGTCAAAGGTTAACGACGTACTTCAAGAGATGCATGATGGAACTTCTGGAGGTCATTTGGGAGTGAATAAGACGCTGGAAAGGGTACGACAACGATTCTACTGGCTACACGCAAGAGATGACGTCGAAAGATGGTGCCGAAAATGTGATACTTGTGCTGCTAGCAAGGGACCAGGTAGAAAAATTCAAAGTAGAATGCAGCAGTATAATGTGGGCACACCTTTTGAGAGAATCGCAATAGATGTCGCGGGTCCTTTTCCTCAAACTAACAACGGAAACCGATACATCCTTGTAGTCATGGACTATTTCAGCAAGTGGCCTGAAGCATTTGCCATCCCAAACCAAGAAACCAAAACAGTTGTGGATCAAATTGTCTTCAATTGGGTGAGCAGGTTCGGTGTTCCCATGGAGCTTCATTCTGACCAAGGAAGGAACTTCGAATCAAAAGTCTTTCAGGAAGTTTGGTCGCTCCTTGACATTAAAAAGACAAGAACAACACCGCTTCATCCACAATCTGATGGGATGGTTGAACGATAACCCTTAAAGAACATCTGTCGAAGGTTGTCGGCGACTACCAACGAGACTGGGACCGACATATCCCATTGTTCCTTATGGCATATCGTAGTGCAACCCATAGCTCGACAGGAAAAACACCATCGGAAATCCTGTTCGGATCAACTATACGGCTGCCAAGTGAAGTGAAATTTGGTTGTCATCCAAATGAGTCACAGGGAACAGACGAATATGTGGATGATCTCAAGAAAAGGCTTATTGACATTCATCAACAAACAAGGACAAATATAAAATTGTCTAGTGATCGGATGAAAACAAGATACGACGCAAGAGCGACAGCAACGGGATTTCAAGAAGGAAACCTTGTGTGGTTTTACAATCCTCATCGACAAAAGGGGCTATCACCAAAACTCCAACAAAACTGGGAGGGCCCATATACTGTGGTGAAAAGAATCAATGATGTGGTTTACCGTATACAAAGAGGCGTAAAAGGCAAACTAAAAGTAGTTCACGCTGACCGGTTACATCAATATAACGGTGAAAGAGGTAATGAAATTGTTCGGGACGATCAATTCTAAGAGGGGGGCAATGTAACGAAGATTAGTTAACTACTTTTGAATCATCATATAACGACTTTTACATTCGAACTATATCGATTCTCGAATGCGATGGCAGCGCCATCTAGTACCATTGCGATTTAAAACAACCTGCTATAAGCTTTGAATGAGCTTTGAATGAGCTTTTTCGAACATAGGTAAATGTCGAAGTCCGAAGGGGAATTGTTCCATCTATCTGTCAGAATAGAAAGATCGAGATACAGGTTCTAAAGATTGCTCTCGAGATTAGACCAGAACCAGATATTTCCCTATATAAGGTTGATGGCGCTACCGATTGGACAGTTTATTTTTGAAAGTGAAAGAATAAAGTTCGTGTAAAGTGTTGTGCCAGTGATTAATAAAAGTGATTTTAATTGAAGTAAAGTGTGTTTTATTTTAAATGTAATAAGAAGAAGTTAAGAAATAAACTAAATAAGTTTTTATTGCGAACCTTAGCAGAATATTACAATAGGCTTGTGCCAAAAAAGTACCAAAAAAGGGAAATCTATTACATTAAGCCGTCAAAACATAGATATCTCGGCTGTCACTCATCAGCTGATAAGAAAAAGAAATATTTTGGCTGCCGGTTATTGTAAATAAGTAAATAAAAAAAATAAAAATATTAAAAAATGGAACAGCCGAAAGTCAAAAGAAACCGGGCAATTAACTGGGATTTGTCGGACAAGGTGCAGTAGCAAAACAGATTTACGTTTACATAAATTGATATAACTTTTTTTTATAATCTGCAGATATTACTTTGACAATTGATTGAGGATAAGATCTCTATCGTTGAGAATAAAAATTTTATTTTTATTATTTTTTTTAAATTTCAATTATTCAAAACAAATTATGGGCATAAATCAAAATGACATTTCGTCGCTATAATTTCCTTATGTATGCTCTATATTACCCCTAAACGCGTTTAGCTAATAATGGCTCTATTCAACGTTGCATAAGTCTTATGAATAAGGTTTATGCGTTCAGCGGCATTATAAGGAGTACATAGCGTTATGCACTCGCTATAATTCGTTTATGAATAAGGCTGTAAGGGTATTCATCCAACGAGATAATTTTCCGCTTTGTAGAAAGACATAATTTTCCGCTTCACGTTTGCATGAGCACCCCATAAAAATTCTTGCATAAATGTGATAAATAATCAGCTGTCACAACTAAACGTCACAAATTACTTCTCGAAACTTTATGAGGTTTATTTCTTTGCTTTCTGCATCAAATCTGTGAGATAAATTTATCTGGTTTGCAGAATATTTTTCCCATACAAATTTTGACAGCTCGTTTCTGCGGAGATAAAATTATCTGGTTTCCGAGGTTTATCCGAGTTTTCCACCGTTGCATGAATACCCCTAATGTCCACTCTTGTCCATTTTATTAATGCTCTTTACAAAATACAGCGATCCCAAAGCAGACGACTAGATTCAACTTGTAGCTAGTAGTCCGTTTCTTTATTCTTTTTGTTATTTTCTCTTTTTAAAAACCCAGACGTCATCCAACTCGATACTCTCGAGTCTCGACCTGTTGATGACTTGTGGGCTTACACACGATAGCCAAAACTGGTTAACATGTACCAGGTACTTAATGCTTCGGTTTCACTTAGGCACATACGAGGTGTAGTGCCTTGCATTTCATATAAGTCACACACACAATGTGACACCATCCTGTCACATCACATGTCCTCATGTGCTGCCAAAACCTGACTATTTTTTTTTTTTTTTTTTCAGAACATTTAATTTTATTACCAAATAATAACTTCCAACCAATTGGGTAGACACCATCATTACCAACTTCCAACTAAATGGTAGCAACCATTTCATTGCCAACTTTCAAATAAGTGGTAGCAACCATTTCATTACCAACTTCCAACTAAGTGGTAGCAACCATTTCATTACCAACTTCTAACTATGTGGTAGAATCCAAAAAGAACTTCCCTCCAGTTCTCTCACCTTCACAGATCTGACGTACACCGCGCACTCACGGTCTACATTAGGGAGATACCGATTTTTACTGAGCTACGGCTGCGTGCTGATTCATAAAAAGAAACACTTTTTTTCAAACAAAAAAAAGTTAAAACTAAATTTTATTCATAAAAGTAATTAATTTTTTTTATTATTCCAAGTGCCCTTCATTAACATACTCTTCATTTAAATATTCTTCACTTAAATACTCTTCATCAAAATATTCTTCATTTGAAGAATCAGCATATTCTTCATCATTTAAAACATTTACATTTTCCTCTTCATTTAATAAAACATTAACATTTTCTTCTTCATTTAAAATATTAATATTTTCTTCTTCATTTAAAACATTAACATTTTCTTTTTCATTTAAAACATCTACATTTTCTTCATTTAACAATTCTTCATTTATGTTTTGTATACCTATTTATTTTTACATAACTTTTTAATTTTTCATCAGAAGGCATTTTTCTGAGGCGGTCATGAGCATATTTATAAGTTCGTTTGGAGTCAAGTGCTTTAAGAACATATCTACCTTCCAGAAGTTTGATAACTCTTAACGGGCCATTGTATTTTGGGTCGAGTTTTGTTTGATTACGTTCATCATTCTGCAATAACACAAAATCACCTATTGAGAACTTGTTTAACTTGGCTTTTGTACTGTCAAATCTAGTCTTATCATATGTAGCATTTTTGTTTATGTTATCAATAGTGTGTGTTCGAAGTTCAATTAAATCAGAATTTTCACTGTCTTAAAACATTAAATCAAGAGGTCTTGCTATTTCCAATATCATTAGCTCGAGTGGGCTAGATTTTGTAACACGATTAACTGAACAATTTAAAGCTAATTGGATGTCAGAAAGAGAATCTTGCCACGAACAATCTCTAGTGGTCTCTGCAGCTGTTAGCATATTTTTCAAGGTGCTCATTGTACGCTCTACTTGATCAGTAGAGCTGCCAGTAGCAATTAAATGAAGGCTTATGTTATGCGAATTGCAAAATTCACGAAAATCTGAACTCGAAAAACATCGACCTTGATCTGCAATTATCCTCTGAGGGCACCAAAAATTGAAACACTCATTTTTAAAGCTTTAATACTACTTTCTGAATCAATATGCAATCTGTGATAAAGGAAAACAAACTTTGTAGAAGCATCGATTAATACAAAGACATATTCCTTCCTATCGTTTTTTCTGCTTAATTTTCCTGTATCATCAATTTGGACGGTGTGCCACGGAATAGCAACTTTCGGAATTGGATGCAATTCAGCTTCAATCTTACCTGAATGTGCCTTAGATATCTTACAAGTTACACAATTCTCAACGAATTTTCTGACGTATTTTGACATAATTATGTTCAAACCAAAATTGATCATACAATTTTTCAAGAGTTTTCTCCCACCCAAGATGCATGAGAGCCGTGTGAGTAGAATTTATAACAGACCAGACCACCATCGAGATCTGCCTTTCCTTTGTATTTTTCGATTCAAAATACCAGAACGAAGCTCGTAAGTGTATTTATATTTATTATTATTATACAAGAGTCTAAGAATTTCAGGATCGCGTTGGTGCTCAGCCAGCAACCAATTTTTGGGAAGAGTATTAATGTTGACTTCCTTGCGTTGAATAATTTTGATAGGATTCTCGCTTGAATCCGGTAAGGGATTTCGTGAAAAGAAATCAGCATGACAAATAAGTTTACCATCTCTATAAATGATGTCAAAGTCAAGAGCCAGAAGAAATGCCCACCATCTATGCACCCTTGGAGTAAGAATTAATTTCTGACAGACTCATGTTTGGGTGTCCAACAAATATCACCTTTAACAATTTTCGTTAATTCATACAGAGGAACCATAATTTGAGAACATTGTGAAATAAACTGTCGAAAATGAGATGCGAGTCCTATAAACTGACAAAGTTGAGTGACAGTATTGGGTGGTGGAAGTGAAACCAACGATTCCACCTTTTTTGCATTTGGTCTTTCTTCTCCATGACTCACCTCAAAACCCAGATACTCGACCCTCTGTTTAAAAAAAGAACATTTCTTCATATTATAAGTGTTGATATCTAAATAAGCAATCTGTTTATAGCTTAAGAGAAGTAATGTCAATTATATAATACTTATACAGCTGTCAACTTCATTAATTGCCTCTTCTCTTTTACTTTCCTTTACATCCTTCTCTTTGATTTTATACTTCACCAGATAAGGAAGTCTTTAATAAAGTTATCCATTAAAATAAAGTAAATCACTCGTTTCTTTTAACAGGTTATGGGCCCAGGATATTTCAAACATCCCATTTAATATAAAGGAGTTGATATTTTTAATAATTTTAATCAAGAATATTTTCCTGTTTGTTTTTCCATTGAGTCCACAGAACATAACCTCAACAATGGGCACGAATATTCATGAACGCATCCAAATCTTCAATGGAGAAACTTTTGCTTCTTGGAAGCCACAAATGGAAGCAATTCTTCATAAAGCGTGGCTTACTGGCTACGTTTATGGAACAATCCCTAGACCGCAGGTTGCAGGTGAACAACCAAATTGGGATGACAAAGACATGGATGCAAGGGCGGAGTTACTGTTGGCGATAGAGCCAAATATCGTGTCGCTAGTAAAAGAGCAACGGCTATCCAAAGAAATTTGGGACTTCCTAGGTGAAACCTACGATCGCAAGGGACCCAGGCAGAAGGCGGAAGAGTTCAGGCGTCTCATTAACATGAAGATGGAAGTGAACCAGAGCATGGATGAATATATCCGTGAATTCAAAACGACTTTCAGCAAACTGCAGGAAATGGATGTAACTCTCAATAAGGATTTATTGGTAGTTGTTCTTCTGGAGGGACTGTCCCAAGATTACCGAGATGTCCAAGCAGCGTTTGACGCCCAAAGCAAGTACCCGGAGGTCGATGTCGTGTGCACGAGACTTTTAGAGGTTAGCATTATACACAAAGGGAAAATACAAACCCAGGAAAACATCAAACAACAAAAAAGGTAGTTCCTTTCCATATAATTGCCGCGTGTGTGGCAATAGAGGTCATATGGCTAAGGACTGCTACTGCAAAAAGTGATAGAGTCCTAACTGCACATGAAAACAACAACTCGCTGAACTTGTGGCACCGAAGAATGGGCCACTTAAGCATAACCTCACTAAAACAACTTCAGTAAACTGGAATGGTGATTGGTCTACCAGAGAAGTTCAAATCCGATACAAGCAGTTGTGTTTCATGTATTTGTGCTAAACAGTGCATAAAACCTTTTATACCTAGTCAGTGAAAATAAAAGAACGGAAAAAAGACTTGAATTGGTCCACTCCGATGTGTGTGGTCCCATGCGAACTGCATCGTTGAGCAAAGCAGTATATTTCATAACATTCATCGATGATTATTCCCAAAGGATTTTTGTTTAATTCATGCAAAAAAAAGCGAAGCTTTAGACAAATTTAAAATCTTTAAACCATACGTGGAAAAGCAAATAGAGGAATCAATTAAATCGATAAGAACAGATAATGGGACGGAATACACACATTCGAAATTTGATGAATTTTTGGAACAAAACGGAATCGACCATGGGTTTTCTGCCCCATATACGGCATGCCACAACAAAATGGCATAGCAGAGGGGGCCAACCGGACCCTACTAGAAATGGCGAGGTGCTTAAAACTGGAGGCAAAACTACCTGATATGTTGTGGGCAGATCTAATCTTTAAAGCATACGTAGAAAAGCAAATAGAGGAATCAATTAAATCGATAAGAACAGATAATGGGACGGAATACACACATTCGAAATTTGATGAATTTTTGGAAAAAAAACGGAATTGACCATGGATTTTCTGCCCCATATACGCCACAACAAAATGACATAGCAGAGGGCCAACCGGACCATACTAGAAATGGCGAGGTGCTTAAAACTGGAGGCAAAACTACCTGATATGTTGTGGACAGAACTAATCTACACGGGAGCCTTTATTCGCAACAGATGTCCCACGAAAATGAACGGCGAAGTAACTCCAGAGGAACTTTGGACTGGTAACAAACCGGACGTGTCATCATTCAAGTGTATCGGTACATATGTACTGGACAAAGGAAAGAATCTCGGTAAGTTTGAGTCAAAAAGCTATGAACATGTAGTTGTTGGATATGGCAGTGAACATGGTACATATCGGCTATGGAAACCTGGAACCCGTATAGTCATCAGGAACAGAGATGTACGATTCGTGGAAGAGGAGTCCAATCATACTGACAATGGTGAAGGAGTTCTACCAAACTACTATGTTTTCGATTTTAAACAGCCTAAAAGTGATGTTCCGGACATTAAGGATCTAAAACAACAATCACCTGATGAAGCGAGTCAAGAAGTGCACCTGGAGGAATCACCTAAGGCGGAAACTGTAGCACAGGTACCAAGTAATGTAGACTTCTATAGCATTAGAGTTGACCCTGTAAACGTTAAACAGCTGGAAAGCAATGAACATCAGGAGGAGTGGTAAACTGCCATGAAAGAAGATTTTGAATCGCTAATACGAAATGGAACCTGGGTGTTGGTGGACAGGCCAAATAACCGCCAGGTAGTTAAATCTAAATGGGGTTTTAAAACTAAATATTTTGCAGACGGTACAGTAGAGCGAAGAAAAGCCAGGCTGGTGGCCAAAGGATTCGACCAGATTCATGGGGTCGACTATACTGACACGTATTCCCCGGTAGCCAACGTCCACTCCATTCGGCTTACACTAGCAATTGCAGCAGAACTCAATCTGAAGTTATACCACCTTGACGTTTCTGCAGCATATTTGAATGGCGATCTAGATACCGTCATTTTCATGGAGCAGCCGGAAGTTTTCAACAACGATGCTGCATGTTATGATTAAATTATTTGGTATTACTTATCCTAATCTTTATTTAACTTCTTCAATTTCTGACCTGATAAGAAAACATGATTCAGCTCATAGAAACCATTCTACATCCTCTTTTTTAATTTAGTCATAAAGGTGAGAAGTTGTAATCCAATAATTATATTTAAATAAAGTGAATTATTATAAAATAAGTGATTGGATATTTATTTATTCGGCTTCCTTCACAACAATTTGGCGACGAGGATGGGATTCTAGTCCCAAGAGATTGGCTATAAGAAATACCACAAATTCTACTGAAATTCAAACAACTTCCACCATGGCCACGAATAGTTCAATTCCTTCAAGTTTTTCTATTGAATTTTTCGATGAAACTAAAGGAAAATTTGAAAGATGGCTTCAGCGACTGGAAGGAGCTTTTTCCATAAATTGCATCGAAACGAAATTATCTACTTGATTAAGTGGGTCCAAACACTTTTGATCTAATTTGCGATGGTAGAGCCCCACAAAAGCCAGAAGAGAAGACCTATTCGGACTTAATTAATTTGCTAAAAGAGCATTACAAAGAGCTTGCAATACACGTGGTCATTTGGGAAATGTTTGCCAAAAGAAGAGACGAAATAATTCATCAGTGAACGCTATTCTGGAATCTTCAGAAGACTGACAGCAAACAACCAGTAGTGTACGTAAATCAACTTACTGCAGGAGCTGACCATCAGTGCACTGAGAGTTTTTTTTGTTAATGTTATTGTCAATTATGTTCAAGTGAGGATGGAATTGGATTGTGGTTCAGGTTTTTCAATATTTAGTTTTAATCAATTTCTTAGACTTTTTCCTTATATTTTATTAAAAAGTTCAAAACTAGAGTTAAATTATTTTACTGGGGATCTTCTTAAAATTGCAGGTTGTGCACATGTTGATGTTGCCCTTCAGAACTCAATTTCTGTTTCTACAAAAACAAACTTGGTTGTGTACATCGTTCATGAGGACAAGCAGCCTTTGTTTGGTCGCGATTGGATCACGGCGTTCAATGGAGCACCCTTTATGGACACTTTAATTCGAAATTTTGGATATCCTACCTCTGTAAATGCACCTATGATTGGATATGTATCACCAGACCCACAGGTAAAATCATTTAATGACTTTAATTCATTAATTTCACCAAATTGTCCGCGTCTACTAGAAAACATTTTAAGTAAATTTTCGGTTCTGTTAAGTGACGATGGTGGGGAGCTCCAATGTGAGCCAGCTTCAATTGATTTAAAACCCAATTCTAAGCCAATTTTCGTTAAGGCACGTCCTACGTAGAGATTGCAATCCCGGGATGATTTTATGATCCCGGGATTTCGGGATTTAAAAAATTGAATCCCGGGATCCCGGGATAATCCCGGGACTTGAAAAATATTTTCAAACTCAACTTGGGAGCCAAAAAAACAAATTTTATGGTTTAATTTTTGTTATTAAGAACGAACAAAATAACAAAAAAAATAATTTTCTTCATAAGAAATTGAATTACAGAAACTATTACAAATTCAAAGAAATGGGTTTTGGAGAATGTCAAGAATGAAATTTTCCTATAGATATCGATATACCTAGATGATCACTGACAATAAGAACACTACCGAGAAAAATCAAAACAAAACCAGGGAAAATTAGGTAATGACAAAAATAAAAAACACCCCTTCAAGCAAACAGGTCCAACCTCGGTCCGAATCCGCTCCGCCTCAGACGGAGCTGAGTCCAACTTCGACTCAGAAATGGGTCCGAAGGCGGCTCAAATTAGTAAGGAAATTATAATCACCGCGGAGCCGATTTTATATGTATTGGTTTTTTCACCACGATTTCTCCTTCGACTTTGTGTTTATACACAAAAAGTTGCAAGTGTGTGAGTGCAACCCCCTTTTTCTCGGTCGGAGTGTCTTTTCTGAACTCCGTTTTCTTGCTTGAAGGGCACACAAAATCAAACATGAACTGCAACAGAAAATTAAAATACAGGCGCAAGGCTGCTACTTCACTATAAATTTCTCAAAAATTCACTTTTTGTTAAAAGTAGTAAGAAAAAAAGTATGCGAATATTTAGCCACCAATCCCGAAAATCCCGGGATTGAAACATTATAATCCCGGGATTTTCGGGATCAAAAAATGGACCGGGATCCCGAATCCCGGGATTGCAATCACTAGTCCGACGCCATTTTCTTTACGAGAGCCCATTGAAAAAGAAATTCAAAGTTTAATTGAAAAAGGTATATTTGTAAAGGTAGATCATAGCGACTGGGCTACTCCCATCAAGGCCGTAGCGAGACAAATATTTTGGGGGGGGGGGGATATGTTTTCTGAAAAATATCTTTTCACCTTTTATGTTGTAAAATATTGAGGGTAATAAAAAATCTTAAATTTCAAATTTCAGTTATATTTAATGAGTAGTATTTATCTATATGTACATATAACGGAAAAAGGTAAAATAGGTTAAAGAAGGAACAACAAAGAGTAAGCAAAAATTAACATTATTTTACATAAGTATATCTAATCGCCTGGCCTTTTTTACTCCAAAAACATCAATCACTTCGTCGGTATTGATTTCGATATGTCGATGAATTGACATTAACGCTAATCCAGTTAACCGTTCTTCACCCGTGGAATTTCTTAAAAATGTTTTCAGTCGTTTCAGCGTCGAAAACGTTCTTTTAGGAGAGCATGTTGATACTGGTAAAGTTGCCAAAATTTTTAAAAGTTTATGTATATTGGAGAAAATATCCTTACTGCAGTCTCCAAGAGCTGTTATAGCTGTCTTTGAACGTGGGCTTTCTTCCTGTTCATGATATTTTATCTTCCACATCATAAACTCAGCCTTAAACGTGTCCCAATCCAAAAATCTTTTATAAAACCGCATTTTAAGCTGAGTTATGAAATCATCTAGCAGAGGAATCATAACAACTATCCTAAAATAATTTTCAGGATCTGAGGTGTTTACATTGGCTCGGTGTTGCTGCCTCAATGCTGTTCGTGGAGTTTTTAAAGTTTCAATTTCATCCACAATATTTAGAAGGCCTTGCGCAGCGTCAAAGATATCTTTGAATTCAGCAACAACATTTTCTCGAATATGTTTGCTTCTATTATTTTCTTTAGAATTGGTCTCTACTCCTGTCAAATCCCTGTGAACCCCCCCCCCCTCACTGAATACGGCCTTGACTCCCATTGTTCCCGTTGTGAAATCTGATGGTAGTATCAGAATTTGTGGTGATTTTAAAGTGACACTTAATAAATTTATGTTAGGTAATGAACATCCATTACCTACAGTGGATGAAATGTTTGCGGTGCTAAAAGGCGGAGAGAAATTTTCAAAAATTGATCTTCGTAGAGCATATATGCAATGGAAGGTTAGAGATGAAGATCAATTGAAGCTTACTCTTTCAACCCATATGGGTTTATTAAAATGTACAAGATTATTACAAGGTTTAAGTTGTGCTCCAGCCATGTGGCAAATGAAAATTGAAAATATTTTAAATGGAATAGACGGTGCTGTTGTTTTTATTGATGACGTCTGCGTCACTGGGCCAGACTATGATAATCATTTAAAGAGGTTAGAAGAAGTACTTACAAAATTGCATGCATATAATTTTCGAATAAATCCCAGGAAAACTGAATTTTTTAAAGAGAGTGTAGAATAATGTGGTTACAAAATAGATAAAAATGGAATTCATAAAACATAATCTAAAATAAAGGCAATTGTTAATGCACCGAGACCTTCTTCTTTAACGGAGTTGCGTTCGTTTTTAGGGTTAATAAATTACTATGGTCGATTTTTTGAAAAATTAAGTGACACATTAGAGTCGCTTCATAATTTATTAAGAGGCAAGTCTAGATTTGTTTGGAATACGAATTGCGAAAATGCTTTTCTTTCATTGAAAAAGAAAATAATTTCAGATAAATTTCTTGTTCATTATGATAAAAACACCCCTTTATGTCTGGCAACAGATGCGTCACCAATAGGTGTAGGTGCGGTGTTATCGCATATTTTTGATAGTAAAATAGAAAAACCAATTCAGTTTGCATCTCAAACTCTTTCGGAGTCGCAGAGAAGATGGTCACAAATTGACAAAGAAGCCTATGCGATTGTTTTTGGGGTGAAGAAATTCTACCAATTTCTTTATGGTAGGCATTTTATATTATTTACTGATCATAAGCCTTTGGTGCAAATCTTTTCGCCTGATAGAGGGCTCCCTCCAGTGGCGGATTTACCAGCAGGCTGAGTAGGCTCGAGCCTAGGGCGGCAGATTTGTAAGGGGCGGCAAATTTGGTGAATTTTTTTGAACAACAAGGGGAAAAATGAAAAGAATTCTTTGGGCTGTGGATTTATTCAAAGGTTTTTTTTACATAGGTAGATTTTTTGATATATGTAGAAGTGTAGATATACGTATAGGTATATTATTTTCTATTTTCAAATAATTTCGTATATCTGATTTTCAATTTGTGCGAAATTGTGCAAATTTTAATGTTTTACAGATACAATTATACTTTTATGTCTTGCAAGTACGATACTTTTGTATTTTTGTATTTTTTGTCATATTTCTAAGATAACTTTTTTTATTTCTTTTTTATAGGAAGGTACATGATATTCTTTTAATTTTTCAAATCTCAAGAAAAGACCATTTGAAAAATTAAAAGGATAAAAATTGATGTAAAATCTTTTAAAATAGGTAGTTTATGCAAAAAATTTGTTTGTTTTTAAACTTACTGCTAAAAAATTTTCCGTACGAATTTTCATCGGTAAAATAAAAAAAAGTTTAAAAAAAAACATTTGCTTGAAAGAATCAACCGTTTTTTGAAAAAAAAATATGCAAAACGAAAAAAGTTGATTTTTTGTATTCGCATTTCTTTCAAATTCTACCCAATACAGTACTAATTTTTTGATTCAGTTTTTAGTTCAAGACTTTAAAAAATTGCCAAAATATATTTTTCCTAATTAAAATCGAACTTTCACATAAACTTTCAAGTCAATTTAATATATCACATGAATTTTTAACAAAATTAAATATTTTTTGAAATAAAAATTTTTTAATTCATGCTTCAGTAAATTTAAAATGTCGCGTGAATTTTCAAAATTTTCAATTAAATTTAAACTACCACGTCAATTTTAGCAATTTAAGCAATTAGAGAAATTTCACCAGAATTTTCAAAAGTTATATATGTAATTATGATGATTTTCACGGGAATTTTTGTATCCTAAGTGAAGTTAAAGTTTTCACGTGGATTTTCATAGTTCATAGTAGACTGAGAAGATTATTTTTAACTGTTTGTAAGCGCAATAAGGATTATTTATTCACGTTTGCAAAGTATTCATTATTGCGTAAATAGTAGCAGTCTTATTTAATAGAATTTGCTAAACAGATGAATAGTTATGCAGTGCATAAGGTTTTATGTAGCCGCTATGTAACGTTGCATAAATTCGTATTTATAAAAAATGTTCCTATAAATTATAGTTATGCAGTGCTTATGTCAAAAAAAGTACCAAAATGGGGAAATCTATTCCATTTTTCCATTTCACTGTCATTATCAAATCAGCTGTTTGTAGAGAAGTACCTTTCAAAAAAAATAATAAACAATAAATAAAAATAATGGAACCGCCGAAAGCTAAACGAATCCGTACGGCCAATTGGGATTCTTCCGATAAAGTAAGTATTATAAGCGAAACAAATGTTTGAATAATTAATAATTAATATAACTTTTTAGATACTCCTCCGAAAACTTGTGGAAGACGCAATTTAAAAATGAGGTAAATTGAAAGGCCATTTTTATTATTTTTTAATTTGAATTATTCAAAACAAATTATGGACATTAATCAAAATGACATTTCCTCACTATAATTTCCTTATGTAGGCTCTATTCAACCCTTAAACGCGTTTAGCTTATTATGGCACTATGTAACGCTGCATAAGTTTTATAAATAACATTTTCGCGTTTAGAGGCATTATAAGGAGTACATAACTTTATGTAGGCTCTATGTTGCGTTTTTAAATAAGACTGTAGGTATACATTACCCCGCCCATACCACGATTGAGCTTCGTTTAGCTCAAAAATATAGCGAAAAATTATTTCACTCGCAATTTCAACCCAATTGTTGCATTGTAAAAATAATGTATGATATTGCAATTGTAGAGGAAAGGGCGGCAAAAACTATATAGCCTATATCTTGAAAATTTATAAATCCGCCACTGGCTCCCTCACATATCAGCTGTTCGAATGCAGCATTATGCTATTTTCCCTCAAGGATTTAACTATACAATTAAATACAAGAAATCCGAAATGAACGCAAATGCTGATGCCCTTTCAAGGTTGCCGATTTTATCATCAGAAAATTTGACCATTGAAGAGTCAGATGTATTTGAAATAAATCAAATTGATACTTTACCAGTCACTGCTAGCCAAATTTCGCAGGAAACTGCAAATGACAGCGAGTTAGGTAAATTATTGCATGCTTTACAAAAAGGAATATCGTTGACATCGAATTTTAGATTTGGAATTGATCAAAATGAGTTTTCCATTCAAGGTGGATGCATTATGAGAGGTATTCGCGTGGTGGTACCAAAATCCCTTCAAGCTATTGTTTTGAAGGATTTGCATGCGACTCATTTTGGTGTAAATCGAATGAAGGAGTTAGCTAGAAGTTTTTGTTGGTGGCAGGGAATGGATAAAAATATAGAAGAACAGGTTAAAAATTGTACGAATTGTGCGAAGTTTCGTAAAAATCCTCAAAAAGTAGAAAATCATCATTGGAATTATCCATCTGAACCATTTGAATGTACACATTTAGATTTTGCAGGTCCATTTATGAATGTATATTTTCTTATATATATTGATGCATTTTCGAAATGGCCTGAAATTCGTATTATGAATAAAATAACTACAGAAAATACTATTTAAATATTACGTTCCATTTTTTCAACTTTGGGTATTCCGAGAGTTTTATGCACAGACAATGGTGTCCAATTTACAAATTTTCGTTTCAAACAATTTTGCGAATCAAATAAAATAATTGTTCATAAGCGTACTGCACCATATCACCCCGCAACAAATGGGCAAGCAGAACGTTATGTACAGACGCTTAAATCAAAATTACGCTGTCTTGGCATTGATAAAACGCAAGATCTAGAATTCAATTTAAATCAAATACTAGTTCACTATAGGATCACTCGCACTCCTCGTCCAGTCATGAAAATGTCACCATCAGATATGATATTAAAATATACCATGAGAACAAAAATATGATTTATGGTTCCCGAAAAAGAAAAAGAAATTGTTCCTTATAATGTGGATATAGCAGTTAAGAAATTTTCGGTGGGTGAAAGAGTTGCAGTCCGTGATTATTTGAAAAATTATAAATGGCAATTTGGTGAAGTCTTTGGTAAGTCAGGAAAGTTAAATTATCAAGTAAGACTCGATGATGGACCTATGTATAGTTCATAGACATATCGATCAATAGAAGAAACTGAAATTGGTCTTGAAGTGGAAACACAAAAAGCAAATCCAATTATTATTGATATAAATAGCAAAAATGATTCAATCAATCACTGAATTAAATAATCAAAATGAAGATAGTAAAACTGAAGAAAAAGATACTGCGAATAAAGATGTTATTGAATTAAGCAGAAGTAATAGAAATCGCAAACCTATTGAAAGATATCAAGCAGGTACACAAATATTACTAGTTATTAAATTTGAAGCATAAAAAAAAAAAATATTTTTGAATTAAATTGTAGATAAAATATTATTTGCCTTGATAAAAAAATTATATAAAAATAAGAAAATTAAAGGATAAAAGTACCGTTTTGAATTTAAGTTGTATTAATAACTACCTTGTTTTATTTTTATAAGTTAATTAAAAAGGTCATGCAATAAACTAACTTCACATAGAGAAATTTTTGTAGTGAAATCTACAAAAGCATGTAGTGAATTTTACAAAATGAGCTCGCAATGAAATTCACTGTGAAAACTACGAAAATGTAGTTCTTGTAATAAATTTCATTACAAATTTAAAAAAAATTGCAGTGAAAATCATTACACTTGTAGTGATATTTATTACACTGATGTTACTACAGTATGTAGTGGAATTCACTGAACACTGAAGTGGAATTCACATTGAATGTAATGAAATTTACTACGATCACTGGTTAAATTCACTGCCAATGATAGTAAAAATTTACCAGGTTTCCTTTGAATAACCCTTGGGGAAATCACTACGAATGCAGTGCAATTTACTACACATACAATGAAATTCATTATCAGTATGGTGGAATCTACTACGTCGTGTAGTAAATTGCATTGCCAATTTAGTCAATTATTTAGCCGCCTTTTTTTAATATTTTTTTTTTGTTATTGAATATTTTTTTGTGTAAACAAAAAAAAATCGTGCAATTTACTACACATACAATGAAATTCACTATCAGTATGGTGAAATCTACTACGTCGTGTAGTGAATTTCATTGCGAATGTAGTCAATTATTTAGCCGCCCTTTTTTAATAATTTTTTTTTGTGTAAACAAAAAAAAATCGTGCAATTTACTACACATACAATGAAATTCACTATCAGTATGGTGAAATCTACTACGTCGTGTAGTGAGTTTCATTGCAAATGTAGTCAATTATTTAGCCGCCCTTTTTTACTATTTTTTTTTTGTTATTGAATATTTTTTTGTAGCTTTTTGAATGCTAATTTGTTGCGCAAAAATTAAATTTGTAGCCCGCATAGTTTTTTTTATATTAAAGTTTTCGCTAAAATAAGGCGGCTTAAACGAGAAAACCCCAGCGGAATGGCCAAAACAAATAATTTTCAACTTTTTTTTTTGTCTGAATTTGTAGCTTTTTGAATGCTAATTTGTTGCGCAAAAATTAAATTTGTAGCTTTTACCCATCATTTTTAAATAGAAATTCAAATTTCAATAAGCCGCGTTTTTCGTTGTCTGATATGCATTTCTATTTAATGGTTATCCCAGGACAACTGATGTCAACGAAACTTTTAATATAAATTTAAATTCAACGATAGCCAATGCACAAACCTATTGCTCGCTTACAAAATGAAAAAAGATGTTGCATACGTTTAGGCTAATAGAGAATTGCCCCTAGAATTGTTTCTCCACTGATGTTTAAAGGCTATGCACATGAGAACAACCAACGACCGACGAATGATTGAATAAACAACCAACGACCGACGAATGATTGAATAAACATGATTTTAAACAGCTTATAAACCTAAAGTGCCATTTATATGAGCTAAGACTTGTGTTTTCGAATTGCAAATGGTAGGAAAATTTGACATTTCATTGACATGAGCGATAGCAGACAGCTGCGAAATAGACAACACAAAAACTGAACAAACAACTTTTCGACAACAACTTTCGAGGCTTAACTAGTGCGAATTATTTGCTCGCAACTCTTTGGAGTGCGTCTTTATTTTGTGGACTGCGAATTCACATTTGTTAGTTCGCAGGCGAGTTGTTGGTCGCATAGTATATATTGAAATGTGTTTTAATTGTAGTTTTAACTAATTATACACAATATTATCTATTTAAATTTGTATATGTACTAATTTATTCACTTAATCAAACTATTAAAATAAGAATAAGTTGATATTTCCTTTAGAAAAAGCTTTAAAAGAATTATTTGCAGACAAAGGCCACAGCATATATGAATGGCCCTTAAATTCTTCAGAAATTTTAATCAAAATGATAAAAGTATATTTTGGTTTAATGTTTCGATACTAAACTAAGCTTTTTGCTTGATAAAATAAGGTAAATTTCAGAAAACATATTCGTCGTGAATTGCAAACTGATTGTTTTGAATTGTCAAACTTTATTCACGCTCATTGTATATAAATTTGCATAGTACTCTCATGAACACGTTCCACACGTCGGCCACCTAGCGATCACACCCCTAACTAATTTTCTGGTTGCATACAACAATATACAAGTGCGCCCCCAGACGACCACACAACACAACTCAAAAATCATCGTGATGATAGTACTATAAGTTTTATATACAATGTTCACGTTCCACATACGATCCGCACTTTGATGAACAAATCGTTCGCGCGCGACTTACCTCAAAATCATTTTTTTTATGGTTGGTCATGGCCATTGTCATTGTATATAAAACTTCACGATGGTTTTTGTGTTGTGGGGTGTGGTCGTCTGAGGGCGCACTTGTATATACACAGAAACAGCAACCAGAAAATTAGTTAGGGGTGTGATCGCTAGGTGGCCGACGTGTGGAACGTGTTCATGAGAGTACTATGCAAATTTATATACAATGGCCATGTCCATTGTATATAGAACCTCTGTATATATAAATTATAGTACTATCATGGCGAGTTTTTTTTAGGGTTGCGCGGACCCTTGTGGTGGCGCTGCAAAATTTGAGGTGTAAAATTCGATTTGGGGAGTCTTTAAGCGTCGAAAATTGGTGGTAGGGGCAAGAGGAGACTATTTTTTGGATTATTGCATCCAAAAAATATCAATAAATATCATTTAAAACCTCCATAAGCTCTCCGAAAAAAAAAAAAGAGTGAGGGTTGCGCAGACACTGGCCATTGTATATAAATTTGCATAGTACTCTCATTTAAATTTGTATTTAAAAATGATGGGTAAAAGCTACAAATTTAATTTTTGCGCAACAAATTAGCATTCAAAAAGCTACAAATTCAGACAAAAAAAAATTGAAAATTATTTGTTTTGGCCATTCCGCTGGGGTTTTCTCGTTTAAGCCGCCTTATTTTAGCGAAAACTTTAATATAAAAAAAAACTATGTGAGCTACAAAATTAATTTTTGCGCAACAAATTAGCATTCAAAAAGCTACAAATGTAGGCAAAAAAAAAGTTCAAAATTGTTTGTTTTGGCCATTCCGCTGGGGTTTTCACGTTTAAGCCGCCTTATTTTAGCGAAAACTTTAATATAAAAAAAACTATGCGAGCTACAAAATTAATTTTTGCGCAACAAATTAGCATTCAAAAAGCTACAAATTCAGGCAAAAAAAAAGTTAAAAATTATTTGTTTTGGCCATTCCGCTGGGGTTTTCTCGTTTAAGCCGCCTTATTTTAGCGAAAACTTTAATATAAAAAAAACTATGCGAGCTTCAAAATTAATTTTTGCGCAACAAATTAGCATTCAAAAAGCTACAAATTCAGGCAAAAAAAAAGTTCAAAATTGTTTGTTTTGGCCATTCCGCTGGGGTTTTCTCGTTTAAGCCGTCTTATTTTAGCGGAAACTTTGATATAAAAAAAAACTATGCGAGCTACAAAATCGAGGTTTTCGCTATTAATATAGTTGTTGGAAGCTACAAGTTTGGGGAAAAAAAAATTTTAAAATTTTCATTTTTCAAAATTTATCCCTCTAACTTGATAGCGAAAAAGGTGGCTTATTGAAATTTGAATTTCTATTTAAAAATGATGGGTAGAAGCTACAAATTTAATTTTTGCGCAACAAATTAGCATTCAAAAAGCTACAAATTCAGACAAAAAAAAATTTGAAAATTATTTGTTTTAGCCATTCCGCTGGGGTTTTCTCGTTTAAGCCGCCTTATTTTAGCGAAAACTTTAATATAAAAAAAACTATAAGAGCTACAAAATTAATTTTTGCGCAACAAATAAGCATTCAAAAAGCTACATATTTGAGCATAAAAAAAATTTGGTTTTCTTATTTTCGTCCGCTAACTTCAGTCTTATTTTAGCGGAAATTTTAATATTTAATAAACCGTTAGAGCTACAAAATCGGGGTTTTCACTTAATGCAAGCATTCAAAAAGCTACAAATGTTGGTGCCTATTAAAATAACATATTCTTATTATTTAAGATTTGTACCGCTAACTTCAGACTTATTTTAGCGGAAAATTGAATAACTAAAAAACTAAAAGAGCTACAAATTTGCGGTTTGCACAACAAATTAGCATTTAATTAGCTACAAATTTGGATAACAAAATAATTTGATTCCGCCAAAAAGTGTCCGCCATGATAAGGGACGTATGTTTTTTCATTATCTGTCACCAATACCTCGACTCTTCCAAATGTTGGTATAGTTTCGATCAGTTTAATTTTTGCATCAATTTTACTTTCTATATGTCTTACTATAAGAAATTTTGAAAACGAGTCTATCATAGTTAAGAATTGATCGTTATCTGCATAATAAATGTCAGCATGTATTCGCTCCCCCCCTTTCTTCGGAATTGGAGCCTCTCCAATATTATACCTAATTAGATGTCTATCATACTTATTTTCTTTACATACTGTGCAATTTTTTGCATAGTCTATTAATTGTTTATAACACTCTGGACAATAAAATTTGTTTGAAATTTGATTAAAATTTTCCCTAGAATCACGGTGTGCTCTATCGTGTTCTTGTTTTATGGTTGAAATTTGGATATCTTTATCTGTGATGTCTTCTACTAAATTGGCAATGTAAGCAAATTGTGCTGTTGGGTATTCGTATAGTAATTTGTCTCTTATTTTAAACAATAATTCTTCCGTGGAATGTATTGCATTAAAGCCATTCTTAATTACTTCTTTTAATTTATTAAAAATACCGTCATCTTTATAAATAACAGTGTGTCGCCAATATCCTGTATGTACTTGTTTACTGACTATATTATTTTGATTTCCTACCTGAATTATCAATTGGTTTTTAAATCTGTTAGCGTTTCCACCTAATCTTTTAATTTGTTCAACTGGACTACTCTCACTACTATGTACTGTTGCTTGATCCGAATTCATCATATTTAATTGTTGTCTACTGAGAGCGTCTGAGACTACGTTTTCTTTTCCAGGTTTATAAGTCATTACGGGAGCGTATTTCTCTATGAATGCTTTCCATCTCTTCATTTTTGCATTTGGGTTCTTATCCGATATTGCAAATGTCAAAGGTTGGTGGTCTGTATGTATGCGGATGCCACTTGTTCCATAAAGATAGTTTCTCAAATTTTTTAGACTCCAGACAATAGCCAACAACTCCTCCTCATTAGTTGCATAGCTCTCTTCAGTTTTACTCAGCGTTCTACTAATAAATGTTATTGGTTTATTATTCTGACTTAATACTGCACCTATGGCTGAGTTACTTGCGTCAGTTGTTAATTCGAACCCTTCTTCAAAATTTGGTTGGTTTAACACAATATTTTCTTCTAACTTATCTTTAAGTATTTGGAATGCCCTTCTTCCTTCCTTATCTAGTTCTATCGATATAAGTTTGCTTTTTGCATTACTATTCTGCTCTCTTAAATACTTAGTCAAAGGCTTGCTGATCATAGCGTAATTTCTTATGAATTTACGATAATAACCGCTTAGTCCTAAAAATGACCTCAACTGCCTTAAAGTCTTCGGCTCTGGGTATTCTTTAATTGATTGAACTTTCTTTGGATCAATTTTAATGATATTGTAGGAAATTACATATCCTGCAAATTCAACTTCTAACATGAAATATTTGCTTTTTTCGCTGCTTATTTTCATGTTGGCTTCACTAAGTGCTTTTATTATGATTTCGATGTGTTCTAAATGTTTTGTTCCTGATTCAGAAAATATAATGACATCGTCACCTCAAAATGTCGTCCATCGCTCTTTAAAATAAAGAGGGTGCATTCTTCAACCCGAATGGCATACGAAGAAATTCGTATTTTCCATTATTTACGCTAAAAGCAGTTTTCTTCCTATCTTCCTCTTTCATCATAATTTGGTGGAAGCCACTTTGCAGATCTAATGTCGTAAAGAATTTAGATTTTCCTAAGTTGAAAAGAATAACAGAAGTATCAGCCATTGGATACTTATCCGTTTTCGTGAAAGCGTTCAGCTTCTTGTAGTCTATGACTAATCTATGTTTTTTTGATCCATCTTTGTTAAGACCTTTTTTATCAACTACCCACACTGGTGAGTTATATGCTGATCTACTTGGTGCTATAATATTGTTTTCTAGTAGTTCATTAATTTCATTATTAACGAAGTTGCTAACCGCTTGAGGATATGGGTATGATTTTGACTATATTGCTTCATTGGTAGTTGTATCTATACTTGCAACTATATTAGTGTTTTATGGCAGATAATTTGGTTTGTCTGTAAAAATACCTTGAAATCGTTTTAAAACAGATTTTAACTTCTCGACACATGTTTTATCTGTACTCATGCAGATTTCCAAACTATTAAGTAGTTTGTCATTGAATATTAAAGGTACTATGCCTTTTTCATATTCCAATGTACTGTCGAGTATATTTATTTTTACTTTAATCTTCCTCAGGGTCCTCATTCCTATAATTAGATCATATTCTTTAAGTTCGTTTAATTCATAAAACGAATCCTTTATTTCTAATATATTTATCTCTTGAAATTTTGTAATTAAACTCGTACCGTGTACGCTCCTAGTAGTTTCTAAGTTTTTGTTTGGAAATAATCCTGGCTTGACATAACTATGAGTCGCTCCAATATCAATTAAAATATTAAAAGTACGACCTGTCCTGGGATCTGTTCGCTTAATGGTGGGCAAGTTGTCCCTTATTCTAAAAAATTATCTTCTTTATTCAAGTTATTTAGCCTTGGGCTTTTGTTAATTGGTTGTTGATCGCTATTTGATTTATCCCTTTTAAAAGGATTATTGTTATTACGGACTGCATTATTAAAATGTTGGTCCCTATATTGATTATTACTACTAATAATTCTGTTTTGATTATTACCGTTATTATAGCTACTATTTTGTGCTCTTTGTTGGTAATTACCACTTCTTGAATCCATTCTTTGTTGTGGTGGGGTAAATTTGTAACTTTGTCTTGCAAAATTATTCTGGGGACTTATAAAGTTATTATTCAATCTTGGTGGATTGAACATCGGTCGTTGTAATTGTGGTTGCTGTGTTGACCTATTTGTGGGTTGATAATCCACTCTTTGAGATTGATTAACTTCGATCTCTTGAGCTCTTGCTAACGCGTTCGGTAGATCACCTGGATTTAGTGCAAAAACTAAATTACTCATGGGTTGGTGTAACCCATTCATGAAAATTCTTAATGCATTTTCTCTTGCTACATCTATAAGAACATTTGTCTCTGCCGTTCTAGGTCCGTAACTCATAGTCTTGTTTGTAATTAGCGTTAGAAGTTTACTGATTTTGTCATAAAATTCCTGTAGTGTGTGTTTGCCTTGTCTTGCGTTATTCAATTCCGTTTGCAACATGTGTATGGGTCTTTTGTTATTATAAGTCAAATCTAATCTTCCTAAAATTGCATCTACGTTAAGAGGTGTGCCATATGATGTTAAAACAACATTTGCCTTTCCTATAATTTTATTTCTTATTACATATATTCACTGCTGTGAAATAGCTTGTGCTTCCCTTACAGTGATTGTACGCTTTCATACAATGTACTACTGAAGTTCTCCAACTAACATAGTTGTCTCCTTCAAACTATTGTAAGCTTTTGGCTAGTTCTAGGCTTTCTCTAATAGTATTATTCGGGTCAATTTGCACGTCAGTATGTGGGATTATATTGTCTATAGTTGTCAGTCTACTAATTATGCCTGTCAGTTCATCTACTCTGTTTTGTAGAGCTACTGTATTCTCTGCTGCTGTACTTGAAATTAACGCATGAACTTGTTCTACTGTCATTGCCATTTTAATTTTTTTTTTTTTAAATATTATTTCGGTTCACAAATTTTAATTATCAATAAATGTAATAAGATGTATAGTATTTATATATGTATATTGGGTATAATTACTTAATACTGTATCTTACTCTATATGGCTTGATTGTTGTTTTTTTTCCTGCGACTCTAAAGATGTTTGGTCCCTCAATATTCTCCTCGATGTTCGTCTCTTTTTGTTGAAATTTGTATCACTGTTGGATTTTAATTTCGATTTTAATAACTGTTATGTTTCTTTTTTCCTCACTTTGGATATTTTTTATTTCAAATTCTTCAAACTGTCAGATTCATTCATTTCCTCACGTTTTGGGCCTTTTTTTGTATTTCAATTCATCACTGTCTAATCTTTATTTTTTCCTCACTTGAAAATTTTCCTCTTCCTTTATATCACTTTTTGAATTCTTTATTTAAGTTCGATTTCCTGTTCTATGAACATACTTCTCTTGATCTGTTGGGTATATTTCTTCCCGTTTGCCTCTCACTGTTTTAATTCTGAGTAGGACTACTGTTTTGGAAATGTTCGATTTTTTTTATATATATAAAAAAAACTTTCACTTAATACTGATTGTTTTAAACTTATGGTCTGTATTTTTCACTTGGCCAAGGATCACTTCGCGAGAAGATACTTTTCCTTTTCTCTTCTTTGGATGCAATATTTTGCTTGTTGTAGTATAAAAAAAATTAATTGGTTAACTTGGTTACTAAATTTTTAACAACAATTTATAGGCAAAAAATAGAAGTGTCCCTGCTCGGGCGCCAATTATTTAAAATTTCAACTTAAAAGATTATACAATTCTATTTATTTGGTAAAGTATAACTGAAGTTGATGACCGCCGAATGAAGAGTGATCATCCAAGTGTATCTCATCGATACTCAAAGTCACATTCGAGATGACCAATTAAAATGCTTATTGCATATTACATATTGCATCCGATGGATGTTTATGTTTATCTAGAATGAAAAGTAATTCGAAATTACTGTTAGTTTTTTGTTTCCAAAGCTTATGGCTTGAATTGATGACTGTTGCAAGAAATGTGGAAGTTAACTCGTCACTTTGATTTAAAATAGCATCTGTATTCAATGCGTCTTCGTTAATAAGGCTAATATCTGATCCTGTGTCCACTAAAAACTTCAATTTTTTATGTATACCTTTATCCATTGGAACTTCAACTATACCGTTTTTAGAGTATTTCTGGCAACCTTTGGATGCATAGTCAAGTGATTGAACGGTACTTTCTTTTACCACCCGACAATTATTTAGTTTTTTGGATTGCTGGAATTAGTTTTTTCATCCCAACGTTTTTTTGTATAGCAATTTGAAATACTGTGCCCTAACCTTAAACAGAAGTCACATTTTCGCTCATTGACTCTTGATTGGTTGTGGCTTAGATTCAAATTTGTAGTCATGACCGATGGCCTTAAATTTGTATTTTCATACATCCGGTTTGGTCTACTTTGAGCTTTACTGCAACTAACATTATTATGTCCGTATACTTGGCAGTTTGAACAAAAGTGTGTGTTTTGCCTTTTCCTACATTCTTGATATGTGTGATTGTATTTATTGCAAAAGTTGCACTTGACCCGCTCATTATTTGTATAAAATGAATTTGAATTCATGTTTGAAGAGTTTGCAATCAATTGTTGGTTTGAAAGGCTCTTGTGCGTTTGCAAAAAGGGATTTTGAAATATTTGCTGTACCCCGCTGCTTTGTTGCCCAGTTGGAAAATAATTTGCATAATGCATTGGATAATGATTTAAACTATTGGTTTCGAGCTCTAACTTTAAAAGGCTTTTACACAATTTGTTAACCGTTGTTTCCTTAGACATTAAAACGTTTTGTCTAATCATCGGGTTAGATACCCCTGATTTAATAGCATACGTTGCTGCTGGTTCAGAATCAGTAACCAGAGCTTTTGAATCTGCAGGAAATTGTTCCTGTGCAGCACTCTTACATTCAGCTACTAAATTCTTCACCCTCAATAGAAACGAACTTAAAGTTTCTATTGGAAATTGTCGACACTGTCGAAGATCGTTCGATAGTTGAATGTGTGTTTTTCTGGGCAGAAAATGACCGCGCAGTAATTTTTCAAACTCTTCGAAAGTTTTAAAACTACAATTTTGCATAGCCAAATAGGCGTTTCCTCGCAATTTCGTTAGAATTGGCTGACAGAAGGTTGATTCCTGCTCTTGTGTAAAAGAAGCTTTGACCTGTCTGCAGAAATTCAAAAATGCTTGTAGGTCTGAAACCAAATTTAATGTTTCTCCGTTGAATACCGGTATTAGATTTGAAATTAATTGAATCATAGAGCTTTGCTGAGTACTTGCTATATAAGATTCATCGGGAAAAAATATTTTATTACTATGATCTTCTGTTTGTTTGCCTTCGGTGCTCATTTTACTAACAGGAATGGGGGAACTTGAACTTGAGTTAGGGGAAGGGGAGTTATAGCTCTCAAAATATTCTAAATCTGACCTGAACAACTGTGTTTTTTCTGCCAAATTACAATTTCGTGACGGGCTACTTTGGTTTTCGAATTTGTCTGCTAATTCTAATAATTTTTTATCTAATTTCTTATTATCTAACACTAATTTTCTTAACTTACGAGTTTTTTTTGTCACTTCGTGTGGTGGCTAGTCCAGATCGCAATCTTCGGATGCGTAGTGATTTTCTGATATTTGATGTTTCTTCTTTCCCGGAGCTGTCTTCTTCTGATGATTCCACTAGTTTGGCATGGACTTCAGCTCTATGTTTCACGATTGTTTTGTTCAAGTCTTCTTCCCTGGACATTTAATATTTTATAAAGAATATCCTTACTTTGTCACTGATTTTTTTTTCTTTTTTATTATTTGATTGATTTCATTAAATACGTTTTATAAATAATTTTATTCGTAAAAAATGAACAATATTAGCCCTTTCCATTTTTTGTTTTGCTTACATTTGCATTTGCATTTGCATTTGCATTTTTTTTTTTTTTTTTTTTTTTTGTATTTATTCCATTCATGCTCAAACGATACAAAAGGAAAGGTAGATGTACTGTACATAGACAAAAATCTCAAAATATTAGCAAGAAAAAAAAAATATCTGAGTACTGCACTTTTAAACTTCGGCACGGGTTTGTTTCAGAGCCAACCCAACTGAGGAAAACCGGAAAAATTTCAAACAAGCCAGGAAGGCCTGCAACGCCTATATTCGAAGGACCAAATTTTTGCATGACCAAAAATTAAGGCAAAAAATACTACAATGACCCACAGGTAGTAAAAATTTTTGGTCATTTGTAAAAAAACATGAGGAACAAAACATCTTCCTCGGTCCCAACACTCGTTGTCAATGACACTCTCTTCGTTAGTTCTCTCGAGAAGGCTAACTTATTCGTCAGGCAGTTCGCCGCCAACTCTACGCTGTCTGATAGTGTCATGACTCCCCAGTTCTTGAGCGCGTAAATGATTCTATGGGGCAAATCTTCTTTCGTACTCGTACTGTGGCGAGAGTCCTAAAAGATCTCAACATTCATAAATCCGCTGGTCCCTATGGTATCCCCGCCATTGTTCTGAAGAGGTGTTCTTCCACGCTGGATTTAAGTCATGAGTCTTGCGGTGGGATTAAAAAAAAAACTTAATCGTTTTTTCTTTTTTTGTTTTTTTTTATATTTTATTTTTATTTGAAATATTTAATTATAATTTTACATTATTTATATTATTATTCTATTTATTATATTTGACTAAAGAAGCCGCTGTCCTAAGCGAGGCTGCACTTCAATGTCAAGAGGAGGATTAAGACTGAACTTAAAGAATAATAATTAATCTATGTTGTGAACTATTCTACAGGTATACGCGAAGTGCTTCCCGTGGGAACGGAATGCACTTGTTTACGAAATATTCATATTTCATTTGAATAAAATGAAATATGAGTATTTTGTTTTTCGTCTGTTGGGCATAGGAGAGAAGGGGGTGTATCCGTTTGTGGATAAGTTTTGCTATGCAAGCAAAAATGGTGGGAAACCGTTATGGCTTTAATTCAAATGCCGTTAGGCAAAGGGGCGTTTGTGGGATAGCGGGTTTACCGTTATAGGTGGAGGCTCTGGTTTGAAACCGTTATGGCTTTAATTCAAATGTCGTTAGGCAAAGGGGCGTTTGTGGGATAGCGGGTTTACCGTTATAGGTGGAGGCTCGGACGTAACTCCTCCCCCCTTAAGATTCTGCTCCGGAGAATCAATATTTTTAACATTAACTTTAATATTTGTTTTTCGGTTTTTGCTTTTTGAAATGGTGAAAATTATTAAAATTAAGATTGATATAACAATGAAGGTTGTTCCAAAATTTATGTACTCATGCGTGATTGATTTTAATTTAATTTCTTCTATCAATTTTCGATTTTCAATATTTTTTAAATGCAATGCTTCTGTGGAATAGTTCATCATGATATTTTTTACTGTTACATTTTTAAAATTCGGTATTATAAAATTATCGTAATATATAAAATTTTCGTATTTAACATTATTTATTTCTATTTTACAGTTTTCAAATCTTAGAAAGTTATTTCCTATTATATTTGTATTATAATCATGACAATTATGAGTTACTTGCGTAAATGGTAAATTTTTCGTTATTACAATATTGTTAGTTATTTGTTTAATTTCTTTGTTTTTATTTTCTTTAAAATTACATTCTGGCTTTTCTTTTAAAATATTTTGAATGCAAGAATCTTTTATTTCTTTTAATTCTTTAAATTTAATAGTTCCTTCCATATTTTCATAATTAATATTACCATCAGTTATTATTTTCGTATACGATGTTGCTAACTCTAAATTGTTATTATTTGGGATTGGTTCGATTAAAATTTTATAAAATTTTTTGTCAGAATACATTGGAATTAGTAGTATAAATATTATTTGATTTTCGTGAATAATTACAGTACTTTTTATTTTAGCTAGTTCATTTAGTGTTATGTTAAATTTGTCTATTTCTTTTAATGATTAAATATCGTGTCCTAAAACTTTGGCTCATGAGAATATTTTCCTTAACTTTTTTGACTTGGTCTTCCAATTGCTGAATGTCGTATTGTATTTGAAAGGCATGTTGCATATTCGATATTTCTGCGAATTCTTTGTTAATTGTGTTTCCTAAACTACTTAATTGGCTTTTAATTTCTAACTGCTGTTCATTAATATGTTTTGTAATGTTGTTGATTTTGATTTGTTCATTTAATCCTTCAATAAGATTTTTAGTATTTTGTTCATTTGTCTCTAAAGTTTGTCTGATTTACATTTCGTCATCATAGTCCATTGTACCTGCAAGAATTTTGAGTCCTTTTCCTACGATATTACCAAGTCCTCTTTTTTTCCTGTCGTGATTATCTAATAGTCTTTCTATCTCTTGTTGTAATTGTATAAAGTTGTAAGTAAGTGTCGGGTAATCATTTTTGTGGTTTAGTTTATTTACCTATATTGTGTTCTATAATTTCTATATTTTCTATACATGAACTAATGTTTACGTTGTGTAGTATTTTTGTATATGTTGTTATGATTGGAATTTGTTGGTCTCTAATTATAACAATGCCGTTTCCTGAATTTAGGTTCCGTATGTGAAGTTTCTGTCCATTTGTCGTTGTCGAAAGTATTGTCAGTATGAAAAAAAGTACCTATAAAATTGTAATTTATATCATTGTTCGTATTTATATTTTCTTTTAATTTGGGTTTTAAAATATTTACGCCCTCTTTCATCTATAACATGGTCGTTATCTAAGACTTCGGGGTTTGATTTTATATGAGTTAATTTAAGTTTATTGTTAGTTCTAGTTTTAAGGTAGTTATGATTTGTAAGATCTATGTCAGTTTTATCTTTATTGTGTCTGTTTATATATCGTTCTTTGTTATTATTAATCGTTTCTACTATTTTGGGGTAGTCTTGATTTGTTATTGTCCCGTTAGTAAAGTCTACAGGTCTTTTCTTTGTTGAAGAATGAATAGTTTTGTTGTAGATTTTGACAGCTTTTAAAACTTTGTTTCTTAAAGTGTCTTTATTTTTTTCGTCAGCTGCGAATGTTCTGATGTGTTCGTTAAGAGTTTGGTGGAATCTTTCGATATCCGAATTGCCTGTTTTGTGGTAAGGTGTGGTAATGTGTTTTCTGTTTTCTTTATAATCTTTTAATTCGATAACAATTCTTTTTTTATGAAATGGGTTGTATATTTTATGGTTGTTTAATTTATTTATTTTGTGTAAAATAATTTGTGTTTTGTAGATGTTAACAGGTGTTTCTATAATTGGGATGTGGTTGCTACTATCTTCATTTGCACTGTGAATAGTGGCTACCATTGATTCGTCGTCGAGATCTTCTGGGATCTTATCGGAAGTGTTTATCACATTTTCGTTGTGGTAAACTTCCATCCTTGATAATCCGTCGGCTACTTGGTTGTCCTTTCCTTTAACATACTGAATATCAAAATTATACTCTTCGAGTTTAACTTTCCATCTTTGTAGTTTGGTATTTGGTTCTTTTAGTGAACTAAGCCAAACTAGGGGTCGATGGTCGGTTCTTACAACAAATTTCCTGCCGTAAAGGTAGGGTCTGAAATATTGTGTGGCCCAAACTATGGCCAGTAACTCTTTTTCAATAGTGGAGTAATTGATTTCATGTTCATTGAGGGTTCGACTAGCAAAACATACAGGGTGGTTTTCTTGCGATAAAACCGCACCGATTGCATAATTTGATGCATCTGTAGTTAATGTAAACAATTTTTCAAAATCTGGATGTTTTAAGATTGGATCTGATATGATCAAGGATTTTAGTTCCTCGAAACTTTCTATATATTCTGGATTATTTATATCAATTTTAGCTCCTTTTTTCAGAAACACAGTCATTGGTTTTGCTACTTTACCGTAGTCTTTTATAAATTTCCGGTAATAGCCGGTAATTCCTAAAAATGCTTTAATCTGTTTTGTAGGGAGTTTATAATTTTTAATTGCTGAAATCTTATTTGGGTTGGCCTTAATGCCCTCTAAAGTGACAACATGGCCCAAGAATTCAGTTTCTTTCTTCAAAAACTCCGTTTTATCCAACTGTACTTTTAAATTGACTTCTCGTAAACGCTTAAATATTTTTCGTAATGATGCTATGTGTTCTTCCAGAGATGTGGAGAAGACAATAATATCATCTAGATACACGAGGCAAATTTTTCCGATAAATTCTGATAAGACTGAATTCATCAGTCTTTGGAAGGTAGCGAGGGCATTTTTCAAACCAAAAGGCATTCGAACAAATTCGTAATGACCCTTATCAGTTGAAAAAGCCGTTTTTCGTATATCTTCTTCCACTATTTCAATTTGGTGGAAACCTTTTGCTGGATCAAGCGTTGTAAAGTACATGCAGTTTCCCAGTTTACCAAGTATGTCATCCATGTTTGGTATTAAAAATTTATCGTCGATTGAAACTTCGTTCAATTTCCGATAATCTATTACTATTCTCCATTTCTTTTTACCAGATGCGTCTTCCTTTTTCGGAACGACCCAGATCGGTGCAGAACATGGAGAATTACTTGGGCGTATGATACCTTGTTGAAGCATATCATTTATTTGCTTAGATACTTCTGCCTTATGTATTTCAGGGTATCTATAGCTTTTAGTGTAAATCGGGATATCGTTGACTGTCTTTATACTATGCTTAATCGCATTCGTAAAAGATAAGTCATTTCCCTCTTGGTAGAAAATAGTTGAGTATTGAGAAACAAGTTTCATTACTTCTGCTTTTTCTACACTATTAAGATGCTGGATTCTTATTTGTTCAGAAATCGGATCACTACTTGTTTCAGTGTGATACATTTCTAATTGGGGAATTTGTTTTTCATATTCCTCACTTTCATTAAAATAGATTGGTATTTCTGTTTCATCTATAAACAATTTTTTCTTTTTAAAGTCAAGAATTGCTTCTAACGGAAGAAGGCTATTATTTCCAATCAATCCATCGAAAAATTCATGAAATCTAAATTCAACAAATTCGGCGGTTTTATCTTTACCGAATTCTTTGAATAAGGGAATTTTAACTTTTTTATTGATATAAATTGGAGTACTTGTTGTTTTTATTTTAATAGGAGTTCTGAGATTTGTTGCCCATTTGGGGTGACAAATTTCTGGATTTATGATGCTCGTTTCTGAGCCTGGATCTATGAGAATTCTTAGATCCCTAGTTTTTGATTTTACAACTATATAGGGTAATCGGCCTGCTGGCTGTCTTCCTGAAAATCCGAACCCTGCAAATTAACTTGCCTTTGGTAGGAGGTGGAAAGAGTGTCCGTAGGTTCACTATTTTGGGATTGGAATGTGTTGTTATTTGTATTATAATTATTCGTACTTGTGTTATTATTTCTGTAAATTCCTGAATTATCGTTATTATTATTGTTATTTCGTCGAGGTTGATTATTTGAATTGTTATGGTTTCTAGAATTATTGGAGTTGTACTGACCAGAATTTGAGTTATTTTGTCGAAAATAATTATTTGAATATTGTCCTGAATTGTTATGGTTGTATTGAGCAGATCGACCATTATAATTGGTGTTGTGTTGCCTATTGGAGTTTGGATTGATATTATTAGATCTAGGATTATTATGCTGGCTATTTTGGTTATTTTGTCTGTCTAGTTGTCTATTTCTGTCTGAAATATAGGAGTCTGTTGTTTTTAAGTTATCATTTTTTGTATATGCGTATCCTGTTTCAAACAGGATTTGCATAGCGTCTTCTAAGTTTTTAGGGTTCCTACAATGTAACAAACCTCTCATGGGTTCAGGTAATTTATTGATAAATATTCTCAGTGCCGCACTGCAGTTTCGTTCCACTTCTATATTAAAGCTATTTGGAAATGTTATTCTTATTTTGTTATTAAGACGACGAAGGACTACTTTAATGTCGTTATAATATTCATGGCTATTGGTCTTGAATTGAACGGCTCTTAGATCGTCAAAGAGTTGTTCTATCGACCTTTTGTCACTAAAGTACCGAAGAAATAATTGTTTGAGTTCGTTCCATTTTTGGACGAAGTTATTAATTTCTAAAGCTTCTCGAGCTTTGCCCGTTAGCTTTCCTCTTATAATTTCGAAAAAAATGAACTGGCTACTTTCATCGTATTTACATAAAATTGGATAAATTCTATCGATTGAATCTAAGAAATTATATAAGTTTTCCCTATTTCCGTCATACTTATTTATATTATTTAAATATTTTATAGGATCTATATTAATTGATAAAGGTGTTACCAGCGTATTTGTAAGTCCTGCTCTTGCTGCCGCCAATGCTGCTGCTGTGGTTGCTGTTGACTCCGTCATGTTGTTGTGTATTTTAATGTTCCGGAATAAGTTTGAAAGCTCTTCTTCAATGTCCATAAACAAAAAGTCTCTTTTTTTGTTGTTTTAAATTGCACTTTCTTAAATTGGTTTTTCGTAGGTTGTTAATAAGGGTTGTACTTTTTCGCACTTTCCTATCTAGTTTGCACTTATTGTTAATCAGGGTTGAACTTTTTCGCGCGGTGAAATGTTGATAAGGGTTGTACTTTTTCGCACTTTCCCATCTAATTTGCACTTATTATTAATCAGGGTTGCACTTTTTCGCGCTGTAGTGTGTTGATAAGGGTTGTACTTTTTCGCACTTTCCCATCTAATTTGCACTTATTATTAATCAGGGTTGCACTTTTTCGCGCTGTAGTGTGTTGATAAGGGTTGTACTTTTTCGTACTTTCCCGTCAAATTTGCACTTAATCGTACTTTAGCGTACTATCGTGATGCTTGTTCTTATTCGAACATTGACTGCGCCATTTAAGTCATGAGTCTTGCGGTGGGATTAAAAAAAAACTTAATCGTTTTTTCTTTTTTTGTTTTTTTATATTTTATTTTTATTTGAAATATTTAATTATAATTTTACATTATTTATATTATTGTTCTATTTATTATATTTGACTAAAGAAGCCGCTGCCCTAAGCGAGGCTGCACTTCAATGTCAAGAGGAGGATTAAGACTGAACTTAAAGAATAATAATTAATCTACGTTGTGAACTATTCTACAGGTATACGCGAAGTGCTTCCCGTGGGAACGGAATGCACTTGTTTACGAAATATTCATATTTCATTTGAATAAAATGAAATATGAGTATTTTGTTTTTCGTCTGTTGGGCATAGGAGAGAAGGGGGTGTATCCGTTTGTGGATAAGTTTTGCTATGCAAGCAAAAATGGTGGGAAACCGTTATGGCTTTAATTCAAATGCCGTTAGGCAAAAGGGCGTTAGTGGGATAGCGGGTTTACCGTTATAGGTGGAGGCTCTGGTGGGAAACCGTTATGGCTTTAATTCAAATGCCGTTAGGCAAAGGGGCGTTTGTGGGATAGCGGGCTTACCGTTATAGGTGGAGGCTCGGACGTAACTCTGGCAAAGCCCCTGCGTAAGCTTTTCCATCTATCCTATTCTTCTGGGCTTGTTCCGAGCAGTTGGAAAACAGCATTTATCCCTAAAAAGGGCGAATCTTCTTCACCCTCTAATTACCGACCAATTGCACTTACGTCCCTTCTTTCCAAGGTCATGGAAACGCTGATAAATTATCAGCTCAAGAAATATCTCGAATATCGAAAGCTTCTTAATGACCGGCAATACGGCTTTCGCAGCAATAGGTCCACTGGTGACTTGATGGTGTATCTCACCGAGCAGTGGAACAAATCTTTACATCGTTTTGGAGAAAGTAAGATTATTGCACTTGATATTTCTAAAGCATTTGATAAATTTTGGCATCCTGCTCTTTTATCGAAGATGCGTGCTTTTGGTATCGATGAAACTCTTCTTCGTTGGATTAGTAACTTTCTTATGAATCGTGCTATACAAGTAGTATTAGACGGATTCAAGTCTGAAACCCACAACATAAATGCTGGTGTGCCACATGGTTCTGTTTTGTCTCCGACCCTCTTTCTCATTTTTATTAATGATCTCCGGTCTGCAACTACTAATCCATTAAATTGTCTCACTGACAATAGCACCCTTAGCTTTTCATATTCATTTCCAGATTCACATCCCTGCTCTTCGGACGTGGAACTGAAACGGCTAAATATGATAAATACATTAAATTCTGACTTAAATAGCATTGTACAATGGTGAATAAAAAATCGCGTAGAATTTAATGCTTCGAAAACTCAATTCTGCCTTCTGTCGTTAAAGCGATACGTACCCCTCCTGCCATTATCTATGAGTGGCACTTGCATCGAAGAAACTAATCAGCTTGCGATTTTAATTATGTGTATCACAAACCATCTTTTGTGGAATGATAACATACTTAATGTCGCTAAAAATGCCGCAAGATGTTTAGGTTTTCTTTGGTGATGCAAGAAATTCTTTTCCCCTTCTGATCTGGCTATTATCTATAAAAGTTTTATACGTCCAAAGCTTGAGTATAACTCCCATCTCTGGGCTGGTGCCCCAGCAACTTGCTTAAGCCTCTTGGACAGTATACAAAGACGAGCCTTCAAAATGATCGGAGACAGAAACATCACGATACTTTTACGTCACTCGAACACCGGCGTAACGTTTCCTGTCTCTCGCTCTTTTATCGTTACTTTTACGGTAAGTGCTCAAATGAAATAGCCAGTTGCATTCCTCCCCTTAAACGATTCAACCGTAATACTCGCGCTTCCAGGAATGCTCATCAGTTTGCTCTTGAACCCAATTTCGGCCGTACTGTCAAGTACAGGGATTCGTTCTTTAGCCGTACTGAGCGAATGTGGAATTACCTTCCACGTTCCGTCTTTCCCTCTCATTGTGATATACCGAAATTCAAGACTAATGTTCACCGACATCTCCTTTCACATCCCCTCCAACCAACCTAAAGCTCGCACTGTGTTTTTGACATGTAAAGGGTACATAAAATCCCCTTTCGTGCGCGCTAAATATAAAAAAAAGCGATCTATTTTAATTTTATTTTTTATCCTACCGGCTGCGCCAATTTGTGAAGTTTATTCGATAATTGAATGGAATGTACACAGGTATATGGTTGGTTAGAGACTGACTTCTGAAATCGGGGCAAAAGCAAATGAGGTGTCGAGTCCCAATCAAGAACCAAACCCATCGTGGGAACATCAAACTGCAGACTCAACGTAAATTATTAAATGTTGATGTTCCCACGACTCAGTTGATGCAGTTTTACATTTTGGTATGCTTGAATGGAAACCTTACACCACATCCCCAGCTAGTCATCACCCTCTCTTCCAGCTTCTCAATATCTTTTTTAATTTTTGGTGACCCTCCACCTGTTTTTTGTGTGTCCGCTTTTTGCAAGCGGAGCTTATAATTGACACCATAGGGCCAATTGTCGAAAACCTATAATTATCATATTAAGATTAATGCTTAATCTTAAACCGCTTGCGCTATTGAGCAGCAACCCGAAATTTTCCCATAATTCCTTCACTGTCAAATCGCAATGCTTTTTCTGAGCAATTTCAGGATTTTCTTCCATGAAGGAGCAGTATGTCTCCTTTTGCTCCAGAGTAATTTTTTGCTGTCTTCGCTCTAAAAAAAAAGAGTTTTTATATCTTCTATAAATAACAGAGGGGCGGCCTGTGGCACCTTCTAATGTCCACATCATGGTATACGGAAGTCTACATACATAACAGTCAACAGAGATAACATATGGGACTAGTAGTGAAGGATGTTTAGTTTATGTGTATTCCCTGAAACATATGCGGTAAGACAGTATTCAATGGTACGGATACCAGTAGTGTGTATGTAACAGGTAAAGTTACTTTTATTTTGGTCATCCATTTCATTCATTTGTTTTTCATAAATTTAAAATTTCCAGCGTGTTACTTTTGTAAATCAGCTGATTACAATAAAAGATTTTAGTTCTGTTTGCTAACAAATCTCGTTTTCGAAGTTTCATAACAGAATTTTATAAAAGGTCGAAGAACTGAATACCAATTATAAAAGATCTTTTATGGTGAGAATATTTTATTGCTTATAACAGAAAATTCATAGCAGAATAACAGATGTAACAGAATAGGCCTAAATATGATCTTTTGACACTAATTTTCCTATGACTGTTACTTGTCAGTTGAACTTTGTGCAGTTGGGTCTAATTTCGTAATTTTTTAAAAATTGTTGTGAATCAAATGATTTTATTCTTAAGTGCAATATTCATGTAACAAGTGTAAGTTTTCATGGTTTTTTTATGTTACCAAATTATAACCAATTTTTTAATGCAAATATAGATTAATTGCCACACCTGATGATAATCATAGACATGAACGAAACGTCGTGACAATACAAATAATTGTTTTTTTCATTGACCTGAAGCCCGTCATTAATATTTTCATCACTTTGGAGATAAAAAGGTCACTTCCACCAACAAAAATATAAAATATGCGCCCTACCTACCATCCGTTCTTTTTATATATGGTATGTCGTGCCTTATTCTAAAAAATTACCGCTCTCATTTAAGTTATTGAGGCGTGGAACTTTATTTGCAGCAATCTGATCGCTTATTGTTCGCTCTCTCTTGAACGGGTTGTTATATTAAGTGTCATTTGACCATTGTGGTCTATTGTTACTAAGTTATGAGGCGTAGCTTGTCTCTCGGGCACTAAATTCCCACTCCATGTGTCCATCATCTCGGGTCGGTTACAACCGTTACCAGAATTGCTAAAATGGCGATTCTGTTGAAATGGTTTATTCCGTTGTTGGGAGGGTTCCGTAAACTGTCTATTTTGGTGGGGCAAGTCATTGTGGTTCGTTGCTATATTTTGGCGGAATGGTCTGGTTGTCGACTGGTCAGACAATGGATTCGGTCTATGTTGTCAGTCTCGATCGTTACTCTGACCTATGTTTCTAATCCTTCTCTGATTAGACTCTATTTCCTGTGCTCTCGCTAGAGCATTAGGTAAATCCCCAGGGTTAAGAGAGATCATTATACTATTGTGGGCTGGTTAAGCCCAGTAACAAAAGCTCGAAGCGCGTTTTGTTCTGCCCTTTCCGTAAGGCATTCTGTTTTGGCAGTTCTAGGACAACTCGTTACATCGTCATAAAATTCCTGCAAGGTTTTCCTATCTTGTCTCATATGGCTTAATTCCATTTCAAGCATATGGATAGACCTTTTGACACTAAGTGTTAAATCTAACCGACCTAAAAAAGCGTCTATATTTAATGGTGTTCCGTGACGTGACTTTCCCTATTATTTTATTTCTAACTATGTTCACTACAGAAAAATATCTTGCCCTTCCTTTACAGGGTTTATATACCTTTATAGCATTTATTAGCGCTGTTCGTCAAGAAAGATAATTTCCCCCATCGAATTGTGGTAGGCATTTTGCTACCTCCAAACCTTCGCCGCCTATTACTGTTGGGTCGATCGTTATGTTCTTGTAAGGTTCGATGTCGTCTCTTGTCGTCAACGCCGAAAGTTGTTGATGCAAATGAATTTTAAAACCTTTGAATTAATAAAAAATATTCTTACTTTCGTACTATTATGTTGAGATTTCGGCTACTAATGCACCTACTTTTCTGGTCAGTTGGGTCTTTGTATCTATAAACTATAGTACTATCATGGCGAGTTTTTTTTAGGGTTGCACGGACCCTTGTGGTGGCGCTGCAAAACTTGAGGTGTAAAATCCGATTTGAGGAGTCTTTAAGCGTCGAAAATTGGTGGTAGGAGCAAGAGGAGACTATTTTTTGGATAATTGCATCCAAAAAATATCAATAAATATCATTTAAAACCTCCACAAGCTCTCCGCAGAAAAAAAAGAGTATAAGGGTTGCCCGCCATGAGAGTACTATAGTTTATATATACAAAGGTTGGGTAATGTGTATGTCCCCTTCTTTGCTTCAGGTGTTTTAAGTCTGCAGTCTTCTTTGAGTCGTTCCCCCGTTGCTCAGGTTTTAGGTCAGAGTTTTGTATCTAGGTTCTCGTGGCTGAAGGATACTTCGTCGGTGTGTTCCTTTCTATTATCTCCTACTCGAATGCCTTTTAAATTGTTTTTGTTTGTAGGGCCTTTCACCAACTGAATTTAATTCACTTTTAATTTAACAAACACTTTTTTAACAATTTAACGGGCCCCAATTAATTTTTCAAACAAATGTTTTTAATAAACTACCAGTGTTGTTCCTCTACGCGTCGACTTTGATTGTCTACTTTTCTACGTAGACAATTGTGTCAACAATGTAGACAATGAAGTCGACAATGTAGACAATGAAGTCGACAATGTAGACAATGAGGATATTTCATTCTAATCTGTCACAGTCCTGTCATTCTTGATTGTTCTTTCGCAAGGTTTATTTCTATTTAGAAAAGGTGCGTGTTTGACTTCAATTAAATTTCGAAAAATTGAGTTATTTGATAATAAAATGATGTCTGGTCGACGCAAAAATAAAGCTTTTGATGAACTTGGTTTCCTTTTAATGAAATCCAACAACAAATATGTAGCATATTGCACAGTGTAAAATACAAAATGCAGAGTGAAAGACTCAAATAATACAAATTTGTTTTGTTTATATGATTAAGAAGACAAAAAAAGTTGAAAAATTGAAATAAAATTGATTGTCTACATTGTCTACATTGACATGTAGACAATGATGAATTGTCTACGTTGAATTGTCTACACGTAGACAATCATGTAGTCTACATTTTTTGTCCACATGGAACAACACTGTAAACTACTCGTTGTGATCGTCGTACTCTCAGATCGTCTGTTGCAGATGATGCTGGCTTGGGTCATAAATTATGCAGCTTACGATGATCCTGATTTTATTTCGGGGTTTGTGTCATTTTTCATCCTGCACTTGTCTGCACTTGTTGAAACGTGTGGTCACCATGTGTTAACTTGACATTTCTTTTGACAATGTCCATATTGTGGGTTCGACCAATAGAATTTCCAAGTAAACAACACAAATCTTTGGAAATTCTCCATTCTTCGTTTAAAAGGGGACTGTGAGTCGAAGATATGTTGGAACTAATTTTAAGCAGTTTTCAAAGGATTCATTACAGTATTCTTTGAAACATGGTTAGGTCACTTTGTAACAAACATGTTAGTAACATACCTCAACCAAAATTTCTATGATGTTGAACCACTAAAAATTGTAATTAAATTAACAGCGTCATGTGCATGCAATACATTTTTATGATGAAACATCACAAAACAAAATCCAACACTTTCTGCCTTTTGAAAGTTGACAAAATTACGAAAAAAAATGAATTCGAAGGATACCAACGAACGATGGACGTCATGTTTTATTATACCTCCACGAAAACAACAAAATACATCATATCCGCCTTCTTTAAAAGCATTTTAATTGTAGTGTTAAGTGGGTTATCTAACCTCAATTCAAGCAAGCGTTTGATCGATAAAAAGTGCACCTAAAAAAACTTAAAACTTCAAAAACTTGAAAACATACATACAAATGTAGACAACAGAGAAAAATATAAAACGGTGCAATGGGACCTTAATCCAAAACAAACGAGGAAACTCGGAAAAACGAATCAACTAGCATTCAACTCTGGTGAAACAATTATACCTACCGATTGTCCAGACGTTGTCCTAGGTGTTGTGCTTGTGGCTGTTGTTATGTTATGCTATGTTATGTTATGTTGATGGTGATGGACGATTGGGAACTATGGAGTTTCTCTTTTTCTTTTTCTGAATTCCAGATGCCTCGGGCTCACCGTTATATTTAGCTGTCGATTGTTGATTTCTACGAATAGAGCAATGACCCAGTGGAGGGAAATGTTGGGAGTTATGTATGTGTTTCAGAAACAGGAGGGGTTTTACCCGTTTTCAATGACAAATTTTCAATTTCCTTGTGAAAGGTTTGACGTAACTGGGTTTCCGTTGGTTGCTGGTGTCAGACAAATGAGAGAGGGAGACTGGCCGAATAAACTCGGAACTGGAAATTCTTGGGGTTTTTTATTGGTATAGTTTTGTTTGGATCGCTTTTGACCATTTGATTTTCACATAGAGTTATCCGTCAGTTGGTTTGTGGCATTTGGTAAATGATGGCTTTAATTGGATTGACCAGTGCAGAATGAAATGTTAGCTGGACTGTGATAGGATGGGCTAACAAGCATACGATTGTGTGCATGATTTATGTTAATCACATGGGTTTGGAATTTATTTCGTTTGCTTTCAGGCTATTGATTGACGAAGAGTTTAAAGGTATTTGTGAACTTACTACCAAGTAATTTTGAATTTTATTTTTCGAAATGAATATATATTGTACATTCATGCTGTGTTTCACACATGGAGTCACGGCACACATCAGTCAGCGCGTTAACCCGGAATAGGAGATACCTTTATTTTTTTGGTTGATTTGTGTTTTAGTTTATTTCAGTTAAGAGAAACGTAAAAATATTTGAAAACATTAATTTTATTTATAAGATTAGCATGAACAAAGGTTTAGGTTTTTAATATGAAACGAAATGTTTCGTTTTTTTTTGTTTACATCAAGATCGTAGCGATCTTTCAATGAAATTTGGTAAAAAAAAACTCCCGAAAGCTCTAAATTAGGCTTTTCTGAGCCAAAAACAGATGAGCATAAACCAAACTTTGACTCAACACAAATATTTTGCTCAAAATAACTGCCGAGAGTCTCAAAATATGCATTTAAATATATGCTCCATGACAATAAAACGAAAATATAAAATCAGCAAAAACTCATTTATTTCAATAAAAAATTCCCAAAATTTTTTTTTTTCTCAGAGCATTAAAAATATCGAGGTTTTTACCGAGTGTCATCCCATCATCAGCACACGTCTCGTCACGTGCGAAAGTTTTTTTTTCGTCCCCCCGTTATTGTTTAGTGTTCTTTATTCTTATTGTACTTTCTGTTAAATGTCCATCAAAGCACATTACAAAAAAAAAAAGCAAAACACAATATCACTATGTGAATGTGAATTCAAAACAAAAACAATATTCACAGTGCAAAAAGAAATTGATATATCACAATGAGCGGTATTCCTTACCTTTTCTATCTCGCAGTCATATAGCTTAATCTCTGTGGCATGTGTGTCGAACTCCCCTCACCATGCTCGTAGGGATTAAGTTAACTGATATCAGATAGATAGAAGTTTTTCTTTTCTAAATAACCAGGAGCGGATCGGCAGCAGTTTGTCATCAAGGCATAACACTGATGATATATTAGTGTTGTTGAAAAGTGTCATTTGGGTTTTAGATTAGACATTCAGCTTAGTTAATTATCTGATTTGGTTTTTATTAGTTTTGTGTTTTGAAGTTTTGGGTAAGTTTTGAGTTGATTATAGCATAATTCGGAGGCTTAGATAAAATTTTTACGCTGCATGCATCCACACTGCGCAAAACCGGCCAGCTGTTTTGGAATTTAGCCTACATGGGTATAACTAAATGTCATTGTTCTTTTCTCACCATGGTCTTGCCTTCTACATTACAAATGATGTTGCATACCAAATTCAACCCCAATATGGTATTTGCTCAAACGCAAACATCAACTCCATGTGGCTAAAATTCACGGTCAATAAGTGTTAAAAATTGAATACTATTTTTTTGAATTGCTTAAAAGTGGCATCACTTATTTAAATGAATAATTATATACATACATGAAATACTTTGATATTCTATTCATCTCTTTTTCTTAAAACTTTATATGCATTAAAATTGAACTGTAAACCTAAGCATTATATAAAGACGAGCAAACTATAAATTCATCGGACAGTTAACGATTTTTTTTGACCCGAGATCATTCGGTTAATATTTGATTCATTGAAATAAAACTTGTTATAAATTGGACAAATCGGAAAGTTTTTTCATTTTCCCGGACTTTACATTTAGAATTTTCTTCATGGTGCCGAAACCCGGGATTTGTGTCGGAAAATAGATTTAACAAGTTTTATTTAAAGTAATAATTGTCGTGTCTTTATACTGTCGCAATATTCTTTTTTTTTTCGACCGTGTAATAAAATGGAGTTGCAAACACGTGCTGGTTTTCGCAGCCAAATTACGAAGATCGTCAACGAAGCGACAGAATATTTAAGGAAAGATTCGCGCGGAATAGAAGATTTGTCGGAATTAGATACGGTGGAAGAAGACCTTTCTTCTTATTTGCAACGTCTTACAACGGCCAATGCTAACTTGAATTTAGTTAATAAAGATATTCAGACTAAAGAGTTGGAGGATAAAAATACTGAAAAGATTGCAGAATATGAAGATGCTGCGGCGGGAATGATGGCTCGGCTTCAAGTTCGTCTTGCTAAAATTAAACAACGTATCGATCCTACTCCAAACTGCGAAAATTCTCAACGTCAATCATCATTGGCAAAGAGTAATTGCACAAAGCTACCTAAGTTGCAACTAAAACGATTTTCAGGAGACTACCAGGAGTGGATTCCCTTTTAGGAAAATTTTAGATCCGCTGTTCATGAAAATGAATCCCTTTCTGGTGTTGAAAAGTTTAATTTTCTGCAATCAGTTCTCACGGGCAATGCGGCTAAAACGATCTTAGGTTTTACTCCCTCTGATGCATGCTATGATGGAGCCATTTCCCTCTTGCAAGAGGAATACGGGGATACCGAGAAGCTTATCGACAAGCTTATGCAGACATTTATGGGCTTGCCAACTGTACATCGTAGAACTGATGCTCAAGCATTAAGGCAGCTGTATAATACAGTAATGGCTTGCAGCCGGTCCCTCACCGCGTTAGGGGTACCATCGTCACATTATTACATAATGCTAAAAACCATCCTTCTTAAATGCATGCCAAATGAGTTACGTATTGATTATCACCGTATACATAAGGAATTAGCTGAAAAGGGAAATGAGACGGCTGATTTATCCGAGGATAGTAGTTCTACTCTTTCGTTTGACGGAGACAAGCAAGTTAAAAATATTTTACGATTTTTGAAACAAGAAGTGGAGTCTATTGAGAGAGCAGCCATTGCAAAATCCGGTAAATCAACAACCCACTATACTCAACCAACAACGGCAGCTGGTCTCCTCACACCAACGAGTACCTCCATTTCTAAATGTTTCTTCTGTAAGTCTACTGAACATTCTACAAGAGATTGTGACTGTACAAATACAAAGTCTATCGATGAAAAGAAACAGCTGCTTAAGAAAGACGGCAGGTGTTTTAGATGTACGCAAAGGGGACATACATCGAAATTTTGCAGAGTAAAGGGTTTAGTATGTAAAAAGTGCAAACGTATGCACTCTACCGTTTTGTGTCGAGGAGAAACCAGTTCAAAGTCAAATAACGGAGAGAGTGCGAGTGATAAGCCTATCTTAACGTCATCAACTAATTTGTGCTCTTCAAATAATTATGGTAAATTCTCTACTAATGTTTTTTTGCAGACGGCACGTGTTTTCCTTTCTTCTCAGACAAATTATCGGAATTTATTTGTGCGACTGATTATTGATGGTGGGAGCCAAAAAACTTACATCAGAGAAGACGTAGCCAATAAGTTAAAATTACCTACTATTGGATTCGTAAACATGAGCGTCATCCCTTTTGGTAAATCTGAAGCTCCCAGTTTTCAAAAATTAAAGAAAACTAAGTTTACGATAAAGAGCCAGTTTAGTGCACACGAAATAGAAATTGTAGCTGTTGTAGTTCCAGAAATTTGTCTTGACACATTGCCTGCTCCGGAGAATTATAGCAGTCCGCAAATACAAGGGTTTTATTTAGCTGATTCGAAATTTGAGGGTCATGAACAAACAGAAGGTTTGAGCGCCTTAATCGGAGCGGACTATTTTTGGGAAATTGTCACAGGAAAGTATAAGCGTCTTGCAAAAGGATTGGCAGCTGTTAATACCGTGTTCGGCTGGACGCTTCAGGGCCCTTATACCTCTGAAGATTGTAGTAACTCATTAATTAACGTTTCTTCCCTTTGCAGTTTTTCTCTTTACAAAAATATGTGGAACATGGAGTTGCTTGGCATACGAGATGATGAATCTGAAATGAAAACGTTTACAACAGACCTCCAAACAAAATGCATTCGTAAGACTCTGACGAGGTATGAGGCGCTCTTACCCTGGAAGCAGATTAATTATCAGCTAGAAACCAATAGAGAGAACGCATTATCCAGATTATATTCTCTGACAAGACGGCTATCGAGAGAACCACAGAAGCTTTCGGATTATGATGCTGTTATGCGAGAGTTAATTTCATCTGGCTGTGCTGAACGAGTACCTCATCAGAACGATGGCACAAATTTGTATTACATGCCCCATTGTGCGGTTTATCGCCCCGAGAAGTCCACAACCAAGATTCGTATAGTTTTTGATGCGTCTGCGCATGCTCCAGGTAAACTTTCCTTAAATGATTGTTTGTGGACAGGGTCCAATCTACTTCCAGATATATTAAAAATACTGCTGCACTTTCGTCTTGGGAAAATTGGCCTCGTAGCTGACATCGAGAAAGCGTTTTTACAAATTGCTTTAGCTGACAAAGATCGTGATAGTCATCGATTTTTTTGGTTCGCTGATGAAGTGCTTCCTTCAAGAGATCTGCCTCCTATCCAAGAATTTCGTATGACGCGTGTTACATTTGGTGTCACTTCTAGCCCTTTTATATTGTCAGCAACTATAGATTTACATCTTCAATCAACATCAGAGGCCTTTCCAAATACATGTTCTCGGCTTAAAAGATCATTTTATATGGATGACTTGGTTACCAGCGTAAACAATCAAGCCGAAGCGGAACTTTAGGCTTTATGAACCCAGTTGTAATTCGCCTTAAGATTCTTTTTCAGTCTTTATGGAAGCAAAAGCTTACCTGGGATCAACCAATTGGAGATGAATTTCACAAGGAATGGAGTACTTGCATGAAGGATCTGGATCAGTTGGGCGAGCTCTCGTTACCAAGATGGCTGGGCTTAGACGGTAGCGCTAAAAACGCAGAAATGCATATTTTTGCTGATGCCAGTCCAAAAGCTTTTGGAGCAGTCGCATTTTTGAGGATAGAGGGATCCGAACGTGAAGTTGAAGTGAGATTTGTCTGCTCTAAAGTACGAGTGGCACCTTTAAAAGAAAGTAAGACGGATGACATCAGTTTGCCAAAGTTGGAACTGGCTGCTGCGCTTGTAGCTGCAAGATTATGTGCGTATTTTCAGAAATGTCATCTTCCGTGTCAACAGTATTACCTGTGGACCGATTCGCAAATAACACTACACTGGATACATGGAGACGTTCGACGATGGAAACCTTTTGTCTTTAACCGTGTGAAAGAGATCCAGGATCTTACAATGAAATCGGATTGGCGACACTGCTCTGGATCAGAAAACCCTGCGGATCTCGTAACGAGGGGAGTATCTACTCAACAGTTTGCTGCGTCGCTGTTATGGAAAGAAGGTCCTTATTGGTTAAAAGGTGATAAATCTGGATGGCCATCATCAAATGACTTGAATGGTATTGAGAAATCTACAACACTGCTTGCGATGTCCGAAGAAACTGTACCAGCGAAATCCTTAGACGTCCTGGGTCCTATTTTTCCTTTCGAAAAAATAAGTACATGGAAGAAGCTTTTAAGAGTTACTTGTTTCATTTTTCGAACAATTGAAGTTATTATCTACAAAAATAAAAATAGGGTTGCGACAAGGTTTCTTGGAGCAATTGAACTAAAGAAAGCTGAAGCTTATTGGTTAAAATTCATTCAAACCAGTTATTTTAATAATGAAATTTTTTATTTGCAGGTCGGAAAACCAATCCCTCGTTCTTCGACCCTGCAGAATCTCAATGTGTTTCTGGACAATGATGGCTTTCTATGCTTAGAGAGTAGGCTTCAAGGACTCGATGAACCGCTTGTCGTTGTGAACCCCATTATCCTACCAAGAGGGGGTGCTTTAACCAGATTAATCGCTAAGCATTTTCATGAACTCACTTTACATGGAGGTGTCAACACAGTCTTGGCGAGAATGCGCGAAAGATTTTGGATCCCAGCTGGACGTCAACTTATAAAAAGGGTCATTGCGAAGTGCTCAATTTGCAAGCGGATGAGAGGGAAACCTGGTTCACAACCATTTGCACCATTGCCCTTGGAACGATTAGTGGCATCCCGACCTTTTGAAACAGTTGGAGTGGATTTCGCAGGCCCACTATATACGCCCATCAAGAATGGAGAAGACAGTAGAAAGGTATATATCATGATTTTCACTTGCGCAGTTGTTCGAGCCTTGCATTTAGAATTAGTGATTGACCTCACTACTGAGAGATGCTTATTGGCTATAAGGAGATTTATAGCAAGACGAGGTTGCCCAAACGTAATCTATTCTGATAACGCTAAAACGTTTAAAAGAGCAGCCATCGAAGTAAAAACTATTGGAGAAATCTTTAATAGCGAAGTGTTTCATGGATTTCTCAGCAATCGAGGGATCATCTGGCGTTTTAGTGTTGAAAGAGCACCTTGGTGGGGTGGTTTTTGGGAGCGAATGGTGAAAAGTGTAAAAGACATCCTCAAAGTTACTATCTGGAAGTCGAAGGTTGACATTGATGAGCCTCACACTCTTTTGACGGAAGCTGAGCGCATTATAAACATGAGACCACTTACCTATATCAGTAATGATCCACTCGACCTATCACCGCTAACACCCGACAACTTCCTTACGGGTACTTCGAGTCATATTCCTGTCGAGACTGGAAGTAAATACCGAATCCCTTCTTCGGAGCTACGGACTAAATGGATTGCTAGACTTAAGTACACGTCACTTCTTTGGAAAAGATAAAAGACTGAATATTTGGGCTTGTTGCGTTCAGCTCATCATGCAAATAAGACCTTTACAAAAGAAATTCGACCAGAAGACGTAGTTTTGGTTTATGACGCCGCTACTCCGAGGATACATTGGAAATTGGCTATCGTGGATGCATGTTTTCCTGGCCGAGACGGTAAGGTGAGAGCAGCGGAAGTGCGCTTTGGAGATGGTAAGAAATTAAGACGAGCTGTTCAACATTTGTATCCACTGGAGATTTGTGACCGTGACCTGGCGCGGGCGGAGGATGTTAAAAATTGAATACTATTTTTTTGAATTGCTTAAAAGTGGCATCACTTATTTAAATGAATAATTATATACATACATGAAATACTTTGATATTCTATTCATCTCTTTTTCTTAAAACTTTATATGCATTAAAATTGAACTGTAAACCTAAGCATTATATAAAGACGAGCAAACTATAAATTCATCGGACAGTTAACGATTTTTTTGACCCGAGATCATTCGGTTAATATTTGATTCATTGAAATAAAACTTGTTATAAATTGGACAAATCGGAAAGTTTTTTCATTTTCCCGGACTTTACATTTAGAATTTTCTTCAATAAGCGCATCATCCACACCTGTTTCATTTATCGAAGTCCAAATCTGGACAGAATTTCAACTTCCAAGGAATTTGATAATTTGTCCGACTCCATTCAAAGAATTGTTTCCATTTATACTCACACTGAAATCGTTATTGCGGGCGATTTGAATGTACACAATTCTTCCTGGCTTCGCTTTTCGGGCCAGAGTTAAACCATCTAACTCAGCTTGTTGACGAGCCAACTCGGATCCCTGACCAATTTGCTTGCAGAACAATTTGCAATTATGTAATTCGACGCTGCCAGATACTGTTATGACTCCTCCTGTACTTAAGAGCGTAAACGATTCTATGGGACAAATCTTCTTTCGCACTCGTGCAGTTGCAAGAGTCCTGAAAGACCTCGACATACATAAATCCGCTGGCCCGGATAGTATTCCCCCATTGTTCTGAAAGGTGTTCTTCCACGTTGGCAAAGCCACCGCGTTAGCTTTTCCATTTATCGTACTCTACTGGTCTCTTCCCGAGCGGATAAAAACTGCATTTGTCCAGCCTGACCCTACTTGTTCTTCGGAAGTGGAACTTCAACGGCAATGTGTGATTAGCTCATTAAATTCTAATCTCGACAGCATTGTCCAATAGGAACTAAAAATTGTGTGGAATTTAATGCTTCGAAAACTCAATGCTGTCGTTAAAGCGGAACCTACTCCCCTTGCCACTGTCCATGAGTTGCACTTGCATCGCGGAAACTGAAAATATAGGTATCAGTACTCGGAATGTGTTTCACAAACCACCTGCAGTGGAATGAGCACATATTCGATGTCGCCAACAATGCTGCAAAATGTCTAGGTTTTCTTCGACGATACGAGAAATTTTTCATCCCTTCTGATCTACCTGTAATCTACAAAGCCTTTATTCGGCCAAAATTTGAGTAAAATTCTCATATTTGGGTCGGTGCTCCAACGACCAACTTGAGTTTCTTGGATAGAATCCAAAATAGACCATTAAAAATGAACACCGTCGCAATGTTTCGTGTTTGTCATTGTTCTATCGGGTTGGGTACGAAATCCCAAATCACAAAATCCCGAATCACGAAATCCCGACTATTTTACTACTAAACGACATCGCATTAAATTGAATTTAGCCAATTAAAATCATGACTCCTCCCCTTTTGTAATTTTTGAAGATAGCACGGTCAATACTTTTGCTAAGGTTACTCGATTATCTGAGAAGCAACGAGATTGGGAAAAAAATTCACGGGTTATTTACAACAACTATAAAATAATTTGTTTAGGTCACTCGATTCGGTGAGAATCATAGAAAATAAAAAAGCTCTGATTGGCTGAAGCCTATTATTATTACGTTCCGAAAATTAATTCAGTTCTTATTATAACTCAATGCAATTAGGTTGTAAAGAGATAAAATTTGATTTTCAATGGGTCGCTGGTTGGACTGTTTTGTTGGTTGGTTGGATTATTTCGTCGTTTTAAGATAAAAATTGTTTTTTCTTTTTTCATATGATGCGATACGTCGGTCGGTTGAAAGGTGGAATTCTTTAGATTACGAATATATAATTTTTCTTTTTGTCGGATACATACTTTAGCCAAAAATCAAGTTTGAAGATGTCAAGTTTAGGGGGTCTAGGACGCTTAGTTTAGCCACAAAATGCATTTAAAGATAAAAGTTGGTTTTTCGTTAAAAAAATGTCTAAAAAAGAGGTAAAAATAAGATTTTTTTTTGATTGAAAGCACCTTGGGTGGCCCGCTTCGGAGCTTCGGGAGCTCAGGATTTTAACTCCCTTTCTGGGGGACACACCCCCTCCGCTTAGAGTATGATATGCCAATATCAAGTTTCTTTTGTTTAAAAGCACCTTGGGTGGCCGAATCCGCCATATTTCAGTTCGTTTCATAAATACAAATACAAGTAATATCTCTTTAAGGCAAGAGGTCTTACCTCCACGGAGTTCTAACAAGAACTAAATGTTTCCCGAACCAACACTCCCTTAAATACTTTCATTTCTACAAAAACAAAATAAAATATAATACTTTTTAATACGACTACAAATTTTATTTTTTTCGGGATTTCGTGATTCGAAATTTTGTGAATCGGAATTTCGTGACCCACCCGTTCTATCGCTATTTTCACAAACAGTGTTCTAGTTAAATAGCCAAGCCAGTTGCATTGCTCCCCTTAAGCAATTTAACCGCAATACTAGCACTGCTAGGAATGCACATCAATAATAAATAAAAAAATTAGTCCTTATACTTATACTTCGGTTATATTGTTTTTTTTTTTTGTAAGCCATAAGTTCGAATTACAACGAAGTATAAAAAATCGCATTTTCGCTTTTCGCTAACTTTATTAAATCTTCGCTAAATTTTCGCTTTCCTATCCTAATTATAAGAAAGGGCACAAGAAGTGTGTGAAGTTAGCCCCCTTTTTTTGAATTTGTACTTTTTGAAAGTTGTTCCAGGTTGTTCCCGGTTTGTTCCGGATTGCTCCAAATTTTTGTTTGAAAAATATTAAAAAATGGGGGTTTTAGACCCCAAAAACCATTTTTGACCTAGCCCCCCTTTTTTGAAATTCAAAATTTTGAAAGTTGTTCCAGAATGTTCTAGTTGTTCTGAACGTTGTTCCAAATTTTTGGACTCCTATGTTCAAAATTTCAGAAGTTATAAGCAAAATTCAAAAAAATTCTAGCCCCCCTTTTTTCGAAATTCTAACTTTTTTAATTTTTTTCCGCTTCTAAATTTTGTTCTAAACATTGTTACAAGTTCTAAAATGTATATCTTTAAAGATATGGCCTGCGAAAGTTTTTTTTTTCAAATCCAAAAACGGTTTCCCAATATTTTTTTTTTAAACCTTTGGTTTTGAATACTTGATTTGAGGTACATGTGCTGAACAAATATTCTATTTGTATAAAACTAAAGGCGCAATCAAAAAAAAACAAAAAAAATCACATTTTATGCTCCCCAAAGCCTCCCTATTTTAATATTGAAAATTTAAAACTTGATTTCTTTTCTTTTAGTAGCTATAAACAAATATGTAAAATTTCGTTTCTTTAGAATTTATTTTAATCATAGAAAATTTCAAAAAATTATCCCCATCGCCCCCTATTTAAAAAACCCAAACTTAAAATATGACATTTTACCAAATAGACATTTTACCAAACCCCATTGTTGCAAAATTTCATCAAAAATATCCATGATCAAAGATTTGACGGCTAAAAAACTATTTTTACGATATCAAATAAAAATCTTTATTCAAGCCCCCCTATTTAAAAAAAAAAAAACAAAAATTCCTTCTAAGCAAAGACATTTCTAGATAAGATCAAGAATTAATAAGACAACTCACCCGATCTTGAATTTTGAAAAAAAAAAAATTAAATTTATCTCATTTTTAAAGCACTCCCCAACACCCAAATATTATTCAAAATACCAACAAAAATGAAAAGCGTTCCTAAAAAATTTGCCCCAACATGCATTTCTCCAAATAATACAAGAAAGTATGAGAAATAACAAGTTTTAAAAACAAAAACTTTTTACGATATTAGATTTAAATCGTTGCCATGGGTCCCCTTTTTCGAATTGGACTCAAATCCAATTGTTCCAACGATTCATGCAAAAATATTGAAAATTGAAGATTTTAAGCCGAAAAGACACTTTAAATTAAAAAATCATGTTATCCTTGTTCTGGCCCCCCTTTTTTGAAATCCAAAATTCAAAAACTTGTTCCAGGTTGTTCTAAGGCTCTTCTAAATTGTTCCAGACATTCGCTCCAAAATATTAATTTAATGTATGTAATCTCATAAAAATTTCTCCATACACCTCCCCTCACGCCCCCTGTTAAAACATCGCAAATCATTTATACTTGTATTATTGCAATACTTGAAAATGTTTTATTGGGCTTGGAAGATGTACTAATCGTTGTTATAGGCTCTATCGAATTGAAATCATCGAAATTCCGAATTATTATTTTCTTTTTTGTTCATCATGGTATCAATTGTTGTTGAATCGACCAAAAAGAAATAAAACAAAAAGAAAAAAAACTAAAATGGAGTTTTATTTACATAATCTTTAGATCTAACACAACGAGCAGGAAGAACTTATAATCCAAAATAATATTTTTTTTTGTTTCACTTATTATGCAAAGGCATCGAGAATCGTTTTTTCAACTACCATAGCTGGACTAGGACCCTGTTTAGATTGGGATGATTGAGTATGGTCGTGTTTAAATAACTTTCTGTGAAGCGCCTCAAAATGTATTGAAAAGAACAACAATTTCACATTTCGCACGTCGAAACAACAACTGGTTTGTCTGGTTTTTATGTTTTCTTGAATTATTGCGTTACAAGGAGGGAACTTCTCACCCTGATATTGGCAACAAAGCACTATCATAAGAACATCTATGGACAGAAGTTCCTTCTTCGAACAGATCATGGTGCGCTCAATAGGCTTTTAAACTTCAAAAATCCAGAAGGTTAAGTAGCAAGATGGATCGAGAGGTTACAGACGTATGACTATGAGATTCAACATCGAAGAGGAAAGCTGCATTCAAACGCAGACGCGCTATCCCGGCGACCGTGTAAACCAGACTGTAAGCATTGCACACGCCAAGAAGAAAAGGAAATGGTCATCGTTCAACGAACAAGAGCTGATCCCATTTACGGTTGGAACAACGAAGAACTCAGAACGGCCCAACAAGAAGATCCGGATATCGAACCCATTCTTGCCTGGAAAGAACACCAAGAGAAACCAGAATGGTGTGATATCTCCTACCGAAGTCCGGCTCTCAAAGCATATTGGGCACAATGGGACTCGCTTCATGTGCAAGAAGGGGTATTAAGGCGTAAGTGGGAATCCGCAGACGGTAAATCTTATGTGATGCAGCTAGTCGTACCTCGGTCAAAGGTTAACGACGTACTTCAAGAGATGCATGATGGAACTTCTGGAGGTCATTTGGGAGTGAATAAGACGCTGGAAAAGGTACGACAACGATTCTACTGGCTACACGCAAAAGATGACGTCGAAAGATGGTGCCAAAAATGTGATACTTGTGCTGCTAGCAAGGGACCAGGTAGAAAAATTCAAAGTAAAATGCAGCAGTATAATGTGGGCACACCTTTTGAGAGAATTGCAATAGATGTCGCGGGTCCTTTTCCTCAAACTAACAACGGAAACCGATACATCCTTGTAGTCATGGACTATTTCATCCCAAACCAAGAAACTAAAACAGTTGTGGATCAAATTGTCTTCAATTGGGTTGGCAGGTTTGGCGTTCCCATGGAGCTTCATTCTGAAAGGACCTTGGATTCTATAGTCTTTCAGGAAGTTTGCTCGCTCCTTGGCATTAAAAAGACAAGAACAACACCGCTCCATCCACAATCTGATGGGATGGTTGAACGATTCAACAGAACCCTTAAAGAACATCTGTCGAAGGTTGTCGGTGACTACCAACGAGACTGGGACCGACATATCCCATTGTTCCTTATGGCATATCGAAGTGCAACCCATAGCTCGACAGGAAAAACACCATCGGAAATCCTGTTCGGATCAACTATACGGCTGCCAAGTGAAGTGAAATTTGGTTGTCATCCAAATGAGTCACAGGGAACAGAGGAATATGTGGATGACCTCAAGAAAAGGCTTATTGACATTCATCAACAAACAAGGACAAATATAAAATTGTCTAGTGATCGGATGAAAACAAGATACGACGCAAGAGCGACAGCAACGGGATTTCAAGAAGGAAACCTTGTGTGGTTTTACAATCCTCATCGACAAAAGGGGCTATCACCAAAACTCCAACAAAACTGGGAGGGCCCATATACTGTGGTGAAAAGAATCAATGATGTGGTTAACCGTATACAAAGAGGCGTAAGAGGCAAACTAAAAGTAGTTCACGCTGACCGGTTACATCAATATAACGGTGAAAGAGGTAATGAAGTTGTTCGGGACGATCAATTCTAAGAGGGGGGCAATGCTTTGTATATGAAAACTATAGTACTATCATGGTGGAAGTCGAATGGGGCGACATCTAATTTACCTATGCAACCCTTACTCTTTTTTTTTTGCGGAGAGCTTATGGAGGTTTTAAATGATATTTATTGATATTTTTTGGATGCAATAATCCAAAAAATAGTCTACTCTTGCCCCTACCACCAATTTTCGACGCTTAAAGACTCCCCAAATCGAATTTTACACCTCACATTTTGCAGCGCCACCACCAGGACCTCTGCAACCCTAATAAAAACTCGCCATGATAGTACTATAGTTTTCATATACAAAGGGCAATGTAACGAAGATTAGTTAACTACTTTTGAATCATAATATAACGACTTTTACATTCGAACTATATCGATTCTCGAATGCGATGACAGCGCCATCTAGTACCATTGCGATTTAAAACAACCTGCTATGAGCTTTGAATGAGCTTTTTCTTTGGTTAATGTCGAAGCCCGAAGGGGAATTATTGCATCTATCTGTCAGAATAGAAAGATCGAGATAGAGGTTCTAAAGATTTCTATTGCTTTCGAGATTAGACCAGAACCAGATATTTCCCTATATAAGGTTGATGGCGCTACCGATTGGACAGTTTATTTTTGAAAGTGAAAGAATAAAGTTCGTGTAAAGTGTTGTGCCAGTGATTAATAAAAGTGATTTCAATTGAAGTAAAGTGTGTTTTATTTTAAATGTAATAAGAAGAAGTTAAGAAATAAAGTAAATACGTTTTTATTGCGAACCCTTAGCAGAATATTACAATATGTATGTGAAAGATCAAAATCTCCTGATACAACAATATATGCATTATTATTATGTACATCAAATACTTTTTTATATTTTGCATATGTAAAGAATAAGTAGTTATATCGCTACCAGGTGGTATATACGAAACAAAGATAAATAAATTTAATAATGCAAAAGGCAATTAATCTATTTATTACAGATTTGTTCAATATTTTTATTAAATAAAGATATTTGAAAGCTTATGAGCTTAGAACTCACAGATAAAAGCACGCCTCCATCTTTGGATTCAACCTCAGCATAACGATCTCTTCTGTAGACATGGTCATTGTATATGAATTTGCAAATTCATATACAATGGACATGGTAATCTTTGTATATGAAAACTATAGTACTATCATGGTGGAAGTCGAATGGGGCGACATCTAAAGTATGCCTGCAACCCTTACTCTTTTTTTTTGCGGAGAGCTTATGGAGGTTTTAATCGATATTTATTGATATTTTTTGGATGCAATAATCCAAAAAATAGTCTCCTCTTTCCCCTACCACCAATTTCCGACGCTCAAAGACTCCCAAAATCGAATTTTACACCTCAAATTTTGCAGCGCCACCACAAGGGTAACCCTAAAAAAAACTCGCCATGATAGTACTATAATTTATATATACAAAGGTGGCAGTTATTTTTTTTTTTGAATGTGGAATTGCATTTGTAGAGTTTTTCATTTTACATTGTTTAGGTAGATATGTATGTGTATATGGTATTAATAGGTTTGAGGATTAGCTGATGGTAAAGCTTTAAGCGGTTTAAACCGGTTCCGTTGGGAAACTAATAGGAAATTAATAGATTACGTATTTTTTGAATTGATATACAGGGTTGTCCTCAGCTCCATTGATTTAAATTTTGAAAAAAAAAGAAAAAATTAATAGTAATAAAAGATTAAAAAAAAAGTGAGAATCTCGAACAAGCAACGATACCACTGGACCACGAAAGATCTTGGAAGAATAAGAACAAAAATAATACACAATTTATTTAATTTCAAAAGATGGATGCTAATGAAATAATTAAACAGTGGTGGGGATAAAACCAGGGAGAGAACTAACACTGATGTATGGAGTTGTGTTTGTGCAGCAATATTTTCGAGATACAATTTTTTTTCAGGATTTTAACTAGAAAAATCTAATTTTGATACACGTATTTTCAAAAAATTCGATATCATATTCTTAAACAGGAATTCGATTTTTCTGAATAAAATCCTCTGCAAAATCTGGGAAAATATGGGACCGGAACCACGGCCATGTTGAATATTCCGCCTGGAGACGACAATGGGAGTTTCGAGAAGGCTAACATTTTTGGAACAAACTAGTCAGTTGGTGTCGGATTTTAGCGTGATAAAGTCGTTTTCAGTGCGCGATTGGTTTTTTTTTTGTACAGTCACATTTTTATGTAATAAAGAAAAAATTTACATTTTATACATATAGTGAAAAGAAAAATTATCACTTATACGTACATTTGAAAAGTACATTTGAAATATCAAAACTGTAAACGAAAAAAAAAAAACAGAATACCTACTGGAATAGAAAAATCAAATTAAAAATAAAACGGGTAAGAGATATAAAATTGAATAAAAAAAAAGACCAAGGAGTGAGTCATTCCATCCATAGCACTCATCCTATCACATCCCGATTTCCTTAAAAGCTAAGTATTCATACATCCATTTAAAGTTAGCATTATCAAATATCGAGGTGCCAATATCGACTCGGATCACTATCTTGTTGGTATGGTTTTCCGAGGGCGGATTGCCTTGCGAAGACGTATTGCATCCGCCGATCAGGTTCGAATTAACACGGCTGCACTGTGCAACGAAAACACTAGTAACACCTTTGGACATGCGTTAGGACTCGCCCTAGAACCACTCGATCCAGGGAGAGTAAGTCCTGGAGCCAGTATGCTGGGCGTAGATGAAAAGTGGACACGCCTTAAGAACACTGTCATTAGTACTGCCAACTCCATCTTAGGCAGCAGTCGTAGAAGTCGGAACGACTGGTTTGATGATGAATGCAAGCTAGCGACTGAACGTAAGAATGTTGTGAACCGAGCAATGCAACAATCTCATAGAATGCGGGCACGCGAAGATGAATATAAAGAGCTCAGAAGAATAGAAAAACGGCTTCACAGATAAAAAAAATCAGCCTGGGAGAAGAACATCATCTGTGATTTAGAAAGAAGCCGAGAGCGAGGTCCGCACCAGGCGCGGAAGTTCTACCAATCCGTCCGAAACTGACGCAGTACACACCACGCTGCACTTACTGCAAGGACGGAGAGAGAAATCTGATCACCGATCCCCAAAGCATACTGGAGCGATGGGAAGTGTACTTTAATGAATTGCTAAATGGTCAGCTCACTGCAGAAGTAGAGGCTCCATTACTTCAAGAAGAATACCCTATGTTACCGCATAGAAGAGGTTGAGAAGGCTATAGCCCGGCTTAAGAAAAATAAAGCCCCGGGAGCCGATGGCATACCAGGCAAACTATTCCACCACGGTGGGCCAGCCTTACGCCAAGCAATTCAAGATATACTAGTGCACGTATGGGAGCAGGAAGAAATGCCAGAAGACTGGCGAAAAGGTATAATTTGCCCCATACATAAGAAAGGAGATGTCACAACGTGCAGCAATTATAGAGGTATCACGTTGTTGAGTACCGCCTATAAGATACTCTCCTCTATCCTACAAGAACGGATAGCCCCATACGCTAAAACCATAATCGGCCAATATCAGTGTGGTTTCATTCTAGGCAAATCAACAACTGATCAGATCTTTAATGTCTAGAATTTAACAGCCCAACATACCATCTGTTTATAGACTTTAAGGCCGCCTATGATAGCATAGCCAGGGTAGAACTTTACAAAGCCATGAGAGAATTCGGCATTCCAAATTAATTGACACGACTTTGTAGGTTGACCATGACCAACGTAACAAGCCAAGTAAAAATAACCGGATTGCTATCCAGACCAATCAACATCTTTAATGGACTCCGACAAGGGGATAGTTTGGCCTGCCTCCTCTTCAACCTGGCGTTGGAGAAAGCAATCCGTGACTCTGGCACGACAACAAGAGGGACCATCGTCAACAGGTCCAGCCAGATACTGGCTTACGCAGACGACATTGACATCATCGGAAGAACCGAACAAGCTGTACACGATTCCTCATCCAGATCGAGCAGGCGGCACAAAATCTGGGGCTGCACATTAGTGAAGGTAAAACAAAGTACATGGTGGCGTCGAATGCGAGAAGAACAGTTGGTCAAACAATCAAGGTAGCGGAGCACGAATTTGAAGTGGTGCAATCCTTCAAATACCTTGGGTCAATAATAGCAGCCGATAATAATAAAGAAGAAGAAATACGCGGGCGGCTGCTCAATTCCAACAAAGCCTACTATAGTCTGTCAAAGCTCTTCAAATCCAGAAATCTCACCATAACTTCAAAACTGCTGCTGTACAGGACCATGGTCCTGCCAGTACTCACGTATGCATCCGAAACTTGGGTGCTTAGCAAAAGACACTCCGACCTCTTAGCCGCGTTCGAGAGAAAAGTCTTAAGGAGAATTGTTGGCCCCATATGTGAGGAAGGACGATTCCGGAGACGGTACAATCATGAATTGTACGCAATCTACCTTGAAGCAGACATAGTGACAAAAATTAAGCTCGGTAGACTCCGTAGGGCAGGGCACCTAGCTTGCATGAGTGAAGAGGAACCGGCTCGGACCGGACCCCGGTTGTCGAGCCGATGATGATGATTATCAAATATCCAATTATACAAAATAAAAAAAAAAAGAAATAGTTTAAAAGTAAATAAATATAATAGTAAATCGAAAAAAGAAATGAGAAAAAAAAACTTTAGTATAATATTCAATTAAACAAATCAAACGTAACTCTATTAAAATAGATAATAAGAAAAAAAAAATAAGAAAATAATAATAATAATTAGTGCAACATAAATGAACTATAAATATAAATACATTTAAAAACAATTTGTCCTAGGGTTATTAATGTAAAGCAATTCGAATTTTAATGCCTTTTCAAATATTTGTATTTTAACAGGAAATAAAAAGCTACATACATACATGAAAATTAATATAACGTCATACCATTCGAAGCGGTGCACCACATCAATGGAAAGACTACCTACATGAATGAGTCATCATTAAAATATTAACAAAACACTATTATTATATCGAAATATAAATAAACTTTTGGTAAGTCTTTTTTTTTTGATAATAACTTGATATTTAAAAGCATAAATAAAAATCGAATTTGCTACAAGTAGGGTCATATTTTATCGAAGAGCTTTATTTATGTATGTACCTTTGGCCGTTAAGAAAGTGACAAAGATAGTTAAAGTAGTAAAACATACTTTTGGGCGAATTGTGATTGACAATAATTACAAAGTACAATACTACTATAAATCTTAAAATCTTTTGGAAATTTAAAAACTAATTAAACTGATTAAACATTAAATAAGATTAAGAGAAAAAAAAATATATAATTTTAATAATAAAATATAAAAGAAAAAGAAAAAAAGGAGATTGATTTGTGCTTAAAAGCTTTCAAGCAGCATAGTTCACAAAAGCTTTCCTAGAACTATAAACTTTGATTTGTTTGGATAGACTTCTATCAATATTATTATTATTTATATTCTTGCTTCTATTAAAATTTAAATGAAATAAATTTGCTAAAAAAGGTTATATGTAATTGAACTTGCCAATTATATGTTTAAATTCTATATACTAAAGCCCTTTAGGTAGACTTTGAAAATAAAAAAAAATATATTACTTATAATATGTAGGTACATACATCATTTTCATAAGGTTTAAAAATGTACTTATTCGTTTTGTTTTTTTTTCTTATATTTCTATTGTATCTTATTTTGAATAAAAGTTTGTACCTGCATAGTTATGTATGAAACATGAATTGGAAAGAGAGTTAATGATTTTTATTATGGTTGAATTATTTTTGCGGGAAGTACGTCTTTTTGCTATGGTTAGTTACAGGTCGTAAGTGTTTACTCATGGTAAAATGACTTGCTAATCTTTTTCAATAAGGGTAGATGTGGAGATGTTCTGGGGAGAACAATTAAAACGGATGATGACGACAAGGGCAAATATGGATTCAGTTCAATAGGTTTCCTATTTTACTTTGAGTTAGGGGGCTACTGCAGGAAATTAACGAGGTCGCAGTAGCCAAGGACGCGTCATATCAGTGATGCGTGGGTGGGCTACCTTAAAAGGACTATAACACCTTGTCCTTACCACTCTCCAGGGTTGCCAACTTTGTATTTCTTTTATTCGGACATTACTTGGTAAAATTAAAGTAAATTATATTTTTTTTCTTTATTTCTTTAAATGCACGGATTCTGGTCTCAGAATTTATTTTTGAACCAAATTAAGCACATAATAATAATTTTAACATCATATATATTTATTTATTCGGCATGATATGCGTGACACACGTTTAGTGTTACTCGGCAAGAACCCAAACCGAACCGACGAGCAGAGCCTTGGCTTTCAGCGAGCATGCCGAGCCGAGCTAACACTGGACATCCTTCACTTCAGTTGCCAGGATCGGCCTTAGATTCCTCTACGCTAAAGGGTCGTAATGGTGGCTTAAGGGGTGAAGGTATGCAAGGGCTTTCGAGTCAAGACAATTCCGTAATGTACTAAAATTTAATTAGACAGAGGGTTATAGTACCTCCCGCAAGGGAGATAGGAAGTTGTCCTTACACGTTGGTGCTTGCTTAACTACAGAGGTTCCGTTACATGATGTTTTTGGATATTTGTGAAATATCGTACTCTTACTCCTTGCGACTAAAAACTTCTATTGGAAAAATCGGCTGCAGATTCAAGTGGCACGTCCACTTTAAAATTTCTAAGCTAAGGTTCTAAGCTTTTCGATATCAAATTATAGCAGGCAATTTGGGTTTCGTTTATATTTAGCTTATTTGCTGCCTAATCAATGATAGCTGTTGTTGTTTCCGGCAGAAACTTTGATATATGAAACCATTGATGCTTTTTTGCAACAAATATACCTACCGCTTGCAACAGTATCTGTATCATAAAAAACAGCAACATCTTCAGTCTTAGATTTATCAATAGCAGTAGTAGAAACAGCAACAGCAACAGCAGCAGTAGCAACACAAACAACAGCATGATCAACACTTATAAAATTGTCAACTTTTTCAGCTGCATCACTTTCATTATGACTGGAATCATCAGCAATTACAACACCAACAGCGACATCAGCTGCAGCAACACTTTGAGTATTTTCTCCTTTTCCAGCAGCATTAATATTATTATTTGAAATTCCAATTTCGGCAGTGGATTGGATAGCATTTCAGAAACATGTGCATGATGAGCGAGCACCTCTACCTCTTCCTTCTCACAACCACCATCACCAACTCCAAATGTAGCAACAATTTGAGTATTTATTTTATCTCTAATAATATGAGAGACATCGTCTTCGTTGCCGTTAGTTTTGGGTTTTTGTTTTCTATTATTTTCTTATTTACTTGGAAGAGGGGAAGAATAATTTGTGCATTTAATATTTGTTTTTCGAGTCACATTGGAAGAAGAATTATTTGTACATTTAGCATTAGATTTTGTTCTTGTAATCACATTGGGAGAAGAAAAAGTATGCACTTTTGATTTTTGTGTTACATTTAATGGGTCATTCACTTTATTTAATTAATTAACAAAAATTGATGATACCCCACTTAAGATTTCCAACAAAGCAAGATACCTCGGAATGATCTTGTACAAAAAACTTAACTGGTGTCCTAATAACCAAAAAAGATACAAGAAACCATGATTGCATCATACTAATGTAATAGGATTCTCGGTAGAAACTGGGGATCTAATCCTAAAATTATCATGTGACCAATTCCAGACCAATTCTAACCTATGGGGCATTTCCCGTGAAGCGGACAACGAAAAAAGTGATGGGTCTTGGAATTGGTTCATTTTTGGTTTATGTAAACTTCTTTTTGTTCTTAACCTAAATCCAGAAGAATTTTGAATTTTAAGGTCTAGTATTGGAGTTATGGGTTTTCAAAGTTTCGACATGCTATGGGTAAGGGTTTTCTTAAAAAATACTGATAAATTAAATTGAGCATTAAAAAAATAATTTCAATGGTGGAATATATAGTAAATTAGATGTCCTTTTTATTCATAAAATTTAAACCGGAAATTGATTTTTTTTTCTTATAGAAAACCGGAAGTTAACATTTCAAATTGAATTTTAGTCAAGTTAGCCATTTTTAATATTTTTTGTTTTGGTCTCATTTTTAAGCCTAAATCTCAGAAATACTACATGCCAAGTTTCAGAGTGGGATATCCATACGTTTAGAAGATACAGCATTTTAAGTGCGAGAAATACCTGCAAAACCAGAATTTTGTATGGAAAACACGTGTTTTTAATACTCAAATCGAGTTTTGAGTACGTTAGACCTTTTTAAAATTCTTTATCTTTCCTCACAATCTTTTTAATACAATACTAAAACTACTTGCCAAGTTTCAGATTGAGATCTGAATTCGCTTAGAAGATACACAATTTTTTGTGCGTGGCTAGACTACTTAAAATGTGAATTCTACTTAAAATGTGAATCTATACAAAAATCTGATGTTTGCACTAGAGCCGTGCACAAAAAATTGTGTATCTTCTAAACGAATTGAGATCTCAATCTGAAACTTAGCAAGTAGTTTTAGTATTGTATTAAAAAGATTGTGAGGAAAGATAAAAAATTTTAAAAAGATCTAACGTACTCAAAACTCGATTTGAGTATTAAAAACACGTGTTTTCCATACAAAATTCTGGTTTTGCAGGTATTTCTCGCACTTAAAATGCTGTATCTTCTAAACGTATGGATATCCCACTCTGAAACTTGGCATGTAGTATTTCTGAGATTTAGGCTTAAAAATGAGACCAAAACAAAAAATATTAAAAATGGCTAACTTGACTAAAATTCAATTTGAAATGTTAACTTCCGGTTTTCTATAAGAAAAAAAAATCAATTTCCGGTTTAAATTTTATGAATAAAAAGGACATCTAATTTACTATATATTCCACCATTGAAATTATTTTTTTAATGCTCAATTTAATTTATCAGTATTTTTTAAGAAAACCCTTACCCATAGCATGTCGAAACTTTGAAAACCCATAACTCCAATACTAGACCTTAAAATTCAAAATTCTTCTGGATTTAGATTAAGAACAAAAAGAAGTTTACATAAACCAAAAATGAACCAATTCCAAGACCCATCACTTTTTTCGTTGTCTGCTTCACGTGAAATGCCCCTTATGGCAGTTTGGTTTGGTGGAAAGCTCTGGAGCAATCCACGAATTTAAAGAGCCTAACCAAATTACAAAGAATGGCTTGTATTAGCACAACTGGTGTGATGAGGACTACTCCTACTGCGGGCTTAGAAGGAATCCTCAATCTCCGCCCCCTTAGATCTATTTGTACAAGAAACAGCAAGAATCTTCGGCTCAGTCAAACCAGCATCTGGAAAACTAGTGAAAGTGGCCATGTTGCCATTCTAACAAAACACGTAGGCAACAGCATTTGTTACATGACCCCGTACTTAGGTTAGGTTAGGTTAAGGTGGCTGTTGGACGATTTCCAACACGCATAGACCAAAATTAGGTCCGTTGTGATACCACATGGATCAGTTGATCTACCTCACTCATTGAACCAGTTGGAGCTGCGAATGAAGCGTAGGAGACAAATAATGTCGGAGTTTATTAGATCACTGGGATCATTGAAAAATAAATCTCCAAGGTGGAGTTTTCGTCTTTGTGACAGGGCGGGGCAAGTGCAAAGAAGATGAGAGATCGTCTCTACTTCCTCTTCGTCCATACAACTCCTGCAAAAATCATTTGCAGGGGCTCCAAGTCGAATTGCATGCCTCCCTATTAAGCAGTGACCAGTTAAGACACTTATGACGTAGCCAATGTGCAATCTACTAAGGGAGATCAATTGTTTGGAGCGTTTGGCACTAAGTCTAGGCCAAATTAGTTTAGTCGCTGCACAGGTGGTGATGTTGTTCCATCTGTAGTTTGCTCTCCCTATTGTACCTTGCTTCAGCATAAGTTTACAAGTAGCTAAAGACATACCTACGTCAGCTTTGTGAGCTAGCAGAGGTAGCGTTGTTCCTCTTTTTGCAAGTTCGTCGGCTTTGCAATTTCCTGGAATGTCTCTGTGGCCCGGCACCCAGCAAAGGTGAATGTTGAACTGTTTGGCCATCTCCGTAAGAGATGATCGACAGTTTAAGGCTGTTGATGAATTCGTAGAGACAGAGTCTAGGGATTTTAACGCAGCTTGGCTGTCAGATAAGATGCGTATATCAGTTTTTGATATAACGTTTTCTCTAAGCCAGGAGAGGAATTCTTTAATAGCCAGGATTTCAGCTTGGAACACGCTACAGTGATCAGGTAGACGGAAAGAGAGACTTAAGTTTAGTCTTTCGGAGTATACGCCTCCACCAACCCCATCATCCGTTTTTGATCCATCTGTAAAGAAATTAATGGGATCATCGTTCAGAAATGATGTGTCCTCCCAGGTAGACCTGGAAGGGATAGTCACCCTGAAGCCATTGTTATTGAAGTGGGGTAAGGGGATGGTGTAGTCGATATTATTATTAATTGATTTGAATGAATTCAGAATAGCGGAGTGGCCAATCTGATTATTGAACCACTGTGAGGAGGCTTGAAGCCGTACGGCAGTGTTTGCAGCCGTTTGCTTACTGAAAAGGTCAAGCGGTAATAGATGGAACAGAACATCAAGTGAGGCGGAGGGGGTAGAGCGAAGTGCTCCACCCATACACATGCAGGCTGTTCGTTGGACTTTGCTGAGTTTATCACGATTTGTCGCTATGTCCAGCGCAGTCCACCATACCGCTACTCCGTATGTAAGGATCGGCCTTATAACCGAGATGTATAGCCAGTATGTAATGCGGGGCTGAAAACCCCATTTATTTCCAATGGCTTTTTTACAAGAGAACAAGGCTACTGTGGCCTTGTTTATTCTTTCTTGAATGTTCGGTTTCCAACTTAATTTCTTATCCAAAATAAGACCCAAGTATTTTGCCTGTTCTGAAAATTTAAGTGGAACACCGTTTATGTGGGGAGGGTCGATGGGTGGGATTTTGTATTTCCTGGTGAAGAGGACAAGATCGGTTTTATGTGGGTTAACACCTAGTCCACACTGATTTGCCCAATTGATGAGCTTATTTAAAGCGTTCTGTAAGAGTTCTTTAAGTGAATTGGGATGTTTTCCCGTCACTGCGATAGCAACATCGTCCGCATAGGCAAACACTTTGTATCCCTCTCCGTCTAGAGTGATAAGCAGTTCATTTATTACTAAGTTCCAGAGGAGAGGTGATAGGACACCGCCTTGCGGCGTACCTCTGCTGACACTCCTTTGTGTAGTAAAATCGCCCAGTTTTGAGTTAATAATCCTGCTTATCAGCATCTGATTTATCAAAGTACTGATCGATTTGTCTACCTTGAGAGATGTCAATACACGTGTAATTGCCGATGTGTCGACATTGTTAAATGCTCCTTCTATATCTAAGAAGGCAACTAGGGTGTACTCTTTTTGGTGGAGGGAACGTTCGATTGTACGTACTATACAGTGTAGAGCCGTTTCAACCGATTTCCCTTTATTGTAGGCATGTTGGGCCTTTGAGAGGAGGGACTTATCAATATTTGCCCTTAAGCGGATATCAATCAAACGTTTAAATGTCTTAAGAAGGAATGATGATAAGCTGATTGGTCTCAGATCTTTAGGGTTCACGTGACTGGATTTTCCAGCTTTTGGGATAAAAACATGGGTTATATACGCCAGTTTTAGACACCCTTTGAAGATATTTTCTAGGATGGGCATTAGAAAATTTGCATTTTGTTGCAGTTCAGCCGGAATTATACCATCCGGACCTGCAGATTTAAAGGGTTTAAAGCTGGTGACTAGATCTTGAGGAGGAGTTATTACATTGTCGCACAGACTTGGAGTAATATTTCTGATATTATTGGAGCTACCAGGGATGTGAACATCTAGTAGCAGGTTGAGCGATTCTTCGCATGAGTTGGTCCAGAGGCCAGAGGCATTCTTCAAGCAGCTTGGCATGACTGGGTTTTTGGAGAGGATTTTACGTAGTCTGGATGCTTCAGAACAGTCTTCCACTGTGCTGCAGAAGTTTCTCCAGGACGACCGTTTGGTTTTCCTCAATTCTTTTTTGTATGTCTTCAGTGATTCCTTGTAAGAATCCCAGTCAGACGTGTCTCTAGAAGCTTTTGCTTTATTAAAGAGTTTTCTGCATTCTTTTCGAAGTGGATCTAACCCAGAGTTCCACCAGTGAGGTTTCTTTTTACCCCTTATTTGTACAAGACTACAAGGGGACATGCAGTGTCTAGAGATTTGTTTAGGGCTAGTGTTAGATTATTGACTTTGTTGTCAAGATCTTTGATATTATAGGAATATTAAAGAGTTCAGGTCTGACTAAACTGTTTAATATTCTCTCATATTTTGGCCAATCTGTTCTTTTTAGATTACGAAAGGAGGGTTGGCTAGAAGGATCATTTGTAAGGCTGAAGTGGGTGTATCTGTGTGGAAAAGGAATGATCTTTGAATACTTTCCAGTTCAGAATATTATTGTTTATGAAATCTGAGACAAGAGTTATATCTAGAACTTCTTGTCGGTTTTTAGTAATAAAAGTTGGTTCATTACCAACATTACTTATAAGTAGGTTAGTGTTAAGAATATAATCGAAAAGAGACTCACCCCTGTCGTTTATATCAGTGCTACCCCACACTGTATGGTGTGCGTTAGCATCACTTCCGATGATGAGGCCGATGTTAAGCCTTTGTGATTCAGCTACTAATCTCTCCAGGGTGTTGCCCGGGAGAGGGCTAAGATGGTCGTGGCCGAGATACGCCGACGGCAGCCAGAACGTTCATTTGGCTGTTTCCAGTCTTGCAGCGGTGATATCTCTATCGCTGAAATAAGGGAGTAAAAATACATTTAGGCTACTTTTGACTAATATGCAAGATCTGGGTTCACCCTCACCTGATGCATATAGCAAGTAGTTGTTAGGAGTCCTGATTCCTCGAACAATGGATTTTACAATCCACGGTTCTTGATATCCTCATCGCTGCTGGAGAGGCGTATGAGGAGGGAGGCCGAAGCCTTTTTGGAGTGTTGGAGATTAATCTGAAGTATTTGCAGCATTTTTGCTACAGTACTCCCGATCAATCTCTAACACTGTAATATCGGAGTCCTCGATTTCCGAGGATGACTCTAAGAGAGCATCCTCGTCTCCGATGGTGCAGTCTTCGGCCTCCATTTCGGATAAACCGTCGCGTCGACGGTAAGAGCATCCACTTCTGCCGAGGATGACCGAGATGCATCATCTTCCATTGTAGGAGAGGTGATCGATGCACCTGGCTCCTCAGCAGTCGCTTCAGCTTGTGTAGGGGGGATGGGGGGAGGAAGAAGGAGAGAGGGATGGGGAAGGGGAATGGAATGGGGAGGGGAAAGGGGGCGGGGGAGGGAGAAGGGATTGAGCCTCGGCCCCATCTTTCTTGTACACCCTCAAGGTTATGGCTTCAAACCCACAACTTATCACGCCTTTCAGCTGTGCCAGAGGGGCAAGGGACTCTGTATTGATAACTATAATAGCACCTCTATAGGGTCCCTTAGCCTCTTCCAGTTTCGCAACTTTCCAGTTGTGAGTAGGGAGGGATGGATTTGATAGCCGGATCACCTCCAGGACTTGATCCAGGCCTTCGAAAACGGCCGGAACCATGGTGCGAGCTCTTGGCCGGCAAGGAATGTCTTTCTTGGCGACGACCTCCAGCTTTGCACCAGGCCAGACCTCCCCGAGACTGCTGACAGCCAGCGTCAGTAGATCACACGACCTCTGATCATCACAGACCATCAACTTGATATGGCCTTGATGCCAACCGCCATCGTTTGTGATGTGCGGTGGTCCCGGATTATCGGACATAATTCCCAGAAATCTGAGGGCCAGCTGACCTTTGACCTTTGTGCAGTTCTCGCAGAGATCGTGCCATCCACGTCGCTTCTATCGATGATCGCGACTACCAATTTGTCTTTTACCACGTCACTTTAGCATTTCGCATGTCCCTGTAGAAGGTCTTGGAGGGTTTGAGCTTCCGTTCGCCCCCGTCACGGCCTTCCACAGGGATTGTATTTCCTTTGATGGTAAGTGGGCCATGTTTCACAACCCCGCTACCACCGGGACGAGGACTTGTGGTGGCCGCGGAGTTGAAGTTTTGAGAGGTTTTCTCTCAGTAGTAGTGGAGGGGCCATACTTCACAACCTCTTCACTACATGAAGGAGGTAGTAAAACTACCTGATCATCCTTACTACAGCTGGCGGCAACAGGGCCATGGGTGTCCATGGCCGTATTGTCGTCAGTGGAGGGAGGATGAGCAGCAGACAGCTTTACAGCCGTACTGCCGGCCGATTCGGACTTTTGTTTTGTTTTTGTTTGTTATTGTTTTTTATTCATATTTGATCCCACGAGTGGCGGAGAAGGGGTGGTCCATCTGTACAGAGATCCGTATATACAGATAAGGCTAGTTAATTCGGAGGTCGCCAGGTATCCGAATACTCCGTTAACGACTGAGCTAGTTTTTTAATTGGGCCCTCAGCCAGGCTGATCATCGGCACGGGTCGTGTAACACCTTAGATCCAGCCCAATTGGGAAATAGACATTGGAAGAGGAGAGAGAGGGTCAGGAATCAGACAGTGCTTGCACCGTACTGATGGAAGGGATTGATTACAAGGATTATGAGCTGTACTATCCCAGAAGGATGAGAAAGGAATCAGTGGAGGGTAACGTTGTATGGTTTTTTCACCATCAACATGGGATGGGTGGGAGAGGAGTTGGTGACAATAGTCGGCTATTCGCTTCCTATGTGGGATGGGATAGGATTGAGGGACGGGTAAAGGGAAAACGTGAGCGACCTTTGGTTTCAGGACTCATCTGGAGATGATCTCGAGAATCATTGACCCTACTCAGCCTCTACAACTCGACAAGTTCGAGGCTCAGGTAGAGGGACCCCGTACTTAGATTCCAACAAATCTTTTAATACCAGCTTCCCCAACATATTAGAACTGGCAACATCTCGCGTTGGTCTTCAGGAATCGACATAAAAAGAGGCCAGCAATTTTTTGTCCACTTACGTTTGTTAAATCCTCCCGTTTTTAGCAGTTCTACCAACTGCTTCTAAAGGGCAATGACTTCTTTGATTGTATCTGCACCAGTTATTACATATTTTCTAGTAATTACAATGATCACGACAAACTCGAATCTGTCAATACATCTTCTCGATATCTCCGGAGATGGTGTACAAATGCCGTCTAAACCAAAGACAAACAGAGAAGATGTCACGTTGTATGGATGGACCAACAAGAAGCGAATCGTTTAAGGAGATTCAATGAATTGTTTTGGCAATGGCCCAACAACAAATACTCATCCATAAATTTATGGTACTGTTCCTTTAAGGCAGAATTTGACAAAAACCTTCGTTCGATTGAGTGAAGACGACGACACGACATAGCAAACGAATTTTCAAAATCTACGTTTTCATCGGATTTAAAAGGAAGCTTGACTATATATCGACCATCGGCAAGCCATTGATGAGTCGAAACAAATATCTCTTCGGCATACTGATCTTCAATCGACGAAGTGGGCTCATTAGAAATTTCTTCTAAACGACAAAATTTCTCGAGGTCAAATTCTTGAGAAAGATGCAACTGCATACAAACAAATGTTTTTATGCCACCATCAAGATTGAGAGAAGTTTGTGCAGACCTTCCTGCAATAACCGACCGAAAATCTTAGGAATAATGTTGGGAACACCAGCTATTTGTACAGTGGGTGGTTCTGATATTATACTGAACACCTTATCTACCCCAATCAAAACATCGATATGACCTGGTTTATTAAAGTAGGGATCAGCAAGCTCAAAAGATACAAGATTTCCCATGTCGATGTTGTCAATCGAGTATTCTGGTAATAAAGATGTCAGCTTCGAAAGAACATGGCAATCTACATCAACAAACTTCGAACTAAAACGAGAAGATAGCCTTACCGTTACGACATTGTTGGTAACACCTACCGAAGTGGAAGCAACTCCAAAAACAGGAACACGAGATTGATTTCGGCGAAGACCCAATCGCTGAACAGCTTGTTCAGTGATAAACGAAATCTGGGATCGAGTATCAAGAAGCACATGAAGATTATGCAAAGACTTTTCTCTATCTTGGGTTCCAAAAACAGCAGTAGGGAGTATTATCTAAGAACTACGACTCAAAGGAATGATGATTCATAACCGTCGACGGACCTGGATTTGAAGACGACGATGAAGATGATGATGTGACTGGGACAACTGACGACTGATTTTTAATTGAATTGGTATGCGCATATGGTGTTGAGTAAAACTCGTTTGTAAGTCGAATGAATACTAACTGTATTTCACTACTTTACATCTATATATATACAATTTTCTTATCTTTCTATTCTATATCTATGTTGTGTACTTAAATTAATAAATGTTATCTACATATCTGTAGATTCAAGATTCATTCAAGAGAGAAAAGTTGTGCGAGGTGAACACGTTTTTAATTTGTGCTCTATGATTTATTTTATTTTTGATTTAAAATAGTAAAAAACAAACTTTTAAATATCAAAAAAAAAGTTAATAAAGACAGTAAATTTAATTTTATATTATAAGTGCTTGTCAATAAATAAGAACATTATAATAATTGATCAAGTTAAAATAATTTATTATGTCTAATACATGTAAGATTTGCACTATTACGGTGGATAAAGAGCAATCTAAAGTGAATTGTTGTGATTGTTTGGCGCTCTTTCATGCTCGCTGTGTTAACATTCATGAAAGTGACGTAGAATTTCCATTTCGTTGCTCTCCGTGTGCATCAATTCGCCGTAAGTCACTTCTCTTCACTTCTGTACCATCTCCTTCTCTTGGCACCAAGAGAACCGCTACTGCTGCTGTTGCTTCTACATCTACATCCGCCACCTCCGCTTCCATCATCACTGCTACCACTACCACCTCCTGTATTGCCTCTAAATTCACTGCTGTGACTACAACATCTGCTATCACTGGACCCTTTAACACTAATGCTGTGGGTGCTGCTGCTGCCACTCATCAGCCGCTGCCAGTTGATGGTGTGGCTCTCGCAACTATCTCTTTAGAATCCATATATAAAGAGATAATAGAGCTAAAAAAAGTTAATTTTGATTGTCTCTCTTCTCTACACGAGTTGAAAGAGGAGAATAAAGAATTGAAATTGAAAATTAACTCGCTACAATCTAGAGTGAATTCGCTGGAACAATTGCAATTAGAGAACACTGTAGATATTATTGGAGTTCCGGATCTGACAGGAGCGAATGCCTTAGATAAAGCTCTTAAGCTTTTCTCTGTTGGACTGGATGAGAACATAAGCGAAGAACATATAGATAACGTTTATATAAAAAAAATTAAAAGCAATAAAACAGGTGTCTCTTCTACAAATAATCCTACGTCTAAGATCACAAGTGTATTGTGCGTAAAATTCTGCTCTCTTAGAACCAAACAAAGGCTCATGAAGAAAACAGTGGAGTGCAAAAAAAATTTGACCGCCAAAGTTTTTGGAAATAATTTCAACCAAAACAGCCAGATTTATATAAACAATAGTTTGTCATCGCATAATAGAGAACTTCGTAAAGCTGCCGAATCTGTTTAAAAATCAAAAGGATACAAATTTGTATGGTTTCAAAATTCCAATCTTTTATTGAGAAAGCAAGAGCGTGATAAAGCTATCAGAATCAAGTGTTTAGAAGACTTAAATAATCTGTGAAATTAATGCCTTTTGATAATTTAATTAATTTTGAACCAGATGAAGTTGTTTTATCATATGATTTTGAAAATGATCTTTTGTTAAGTGTTTTTCTGAATAACCATATTTATCCCAACAGCTTTTATATATTACAACAAAATATCCGTAGTCTTCGTGCAAATTTTGATCTGTTATTGCTCCATATTGAATCGTGCTCTATTAAGCCTGATTTTGTTTTTGTTACAGAAATTTGGATTTTTGATGATGAGAGAGGTAATTTTATAATTCCTGGGTATACGTTTTTTGCAACATGTAACAATTCTTATTGTGCTGGCGGTGTTGGAGTTTTTATAAAAAATATTTATAATAATTGTGATGTAATAAGTAATAATTTAGGGTCTCTGCGGATTTTATAAAAATTACTTTCAGTTTAAATAATGAAAAACATTGTTTTATGTGTGCCTATAGACTTCATAGCAGTAGTATAGATGTCTTTCTCGAGGAGCTTAATATTCTGTTAGCGAATGTGAAAACTAAAAATCTGATTTTACTGGGTGATATTAATATTGATCTTCTATCAAAAACTCAATACGTGGATAATTATTTAATGCTATGCTTCTTATGGATTAGATTCTTATATAAACGTACCTACTAGAATCGTTGAAAACTCAAAGACATGTATTGACCATATTTTTTGTAGGAATAGTTTATCTCGTAGTTTTAAACTAGTTAGCTCTTTAGCTGATTTAGGTATCACTGATCACTGCATGACTAGCTTACATTATTTAAATCTTGGCGCTGACAAAGAAGCAGTTATAGAAGGTGCTGAAGTTAAGAAAATTGATTTTGACAGACTAAATTTGCTTTTACGTTTTGAACACTGGGATTTTGTCTACAACGAGAATGGTCCTTCACTTGCGTATGATAAATTTATCAAAAAATTGGGTTTTTATCTTGATAGTTGTACAAAAAGAACGTTAAAAAAGAATAGGACTAAGCATTTGAAAGAATGGATGACAGGGTATATTTTAGAAAAAATAAACAAAAAAAAACAAGCTTCGTAAAAAATGTAAAATGTATCCAAATAATACTCAACTAAAAATAGATTATAAAATAGCATGCAAACAGTTATTAAAAGAAGTAAAAACTTGTAAGGAAAATTATTATTTCTATGAAAATATTAATAGTAATTTATTTACAGCTGGACTCTTCATTGATTTAAGGCTTTTGACTTAGTTGACCATAGTATTCTTCTGAAGAAATTGCATAAGGCTGGAATTCGTGGGTTTATCTATAATTGGTTAGATTCCTATCTATCTAATAGAAAGCAACTAGTTAGAATAGATGGTAGCTTGAGCAATTTATCTGATATAAGTATAGGCGTTCCACAAGGCTCAGTTTTGGGTCCCTTGCTTTTCCTGGTTTTCATCAATTCTATTTTCAGCCAGAATTTCAAAGGAAAAATTACAGCGTTTGCTGATGATAAAGCCTTTTCATATGGTAGTAGATCCCTGCTTAACTTAATTTCTGACATTAACTCTGATTTGGACATCTTAAGACACTGGTTTGCAGCTAATAAAATGGTATTGAGCAATAAAACAAAATAAATGTATTTTAGCTTATCAGGGTCACCTATTTTAGTTGAATTCGATATCTTTTATCATTCTTCTGATTGCAAAAAGTTCAGTGTAAATAATTCTAATTGTTTTTCTTGTAATGAGTCCTGTTCACCTCACTGCTTTCAGATTGAGTTTGTAACGACCTTCAAATACCTTGGGGTCTTACTTGATAGTAAAATGAATTGGTCTGATCATACTCACTCTCTAAAAAAATACTTGTTATGTTGTTCTAGACAGTTTTATACTCTTGGTTTGTATTGCTCACAAAAAATACTAGTTATGATATACTATGGTATTGTTCATTCTAAAATTCAGTATGGAATAACTTGTTGGGGAGGTTCTTATAAAAACAAGATTAATCCTCTTCTTATTCTTCAAAAACATGTTGTACGAATCATTTGTAAAAAAAATCGCTTTCATAATAGTTTCATTTTGTTTCAGGATTTAAAAGTTCTTCCTCTACGACATCTCTACTACTTTAAAGTGTTAAAAATATTTTTTATGAGAAGTGGATATCTTTCATCGAGAAATAATCCACGGCATAACTTACGAGTGAATACAATGAATTTAGCTAACATTCCTTCTTATAATAAAACACATTTCGAAGATTTTTTTACAATAGTTGCTCCGTCAGTTTTTAACAAGTTGCCTTTCTCCGTTAGAAGTCTTAGAGTTTTGTCTTCTTTTCTGCAAAGTGTCAAATCATGGCTTTTTCGATACGATCATGTTCAAATTGAAAATTTACTGTCCTTAATTACTTAATATATATATAAATTAAAAAAAAAATATATAAAAAAAAAAAAAAAAACCTTTCCCTTCCTTTTTCCCCTTTACTTTTCACCTTGCACACAACTATGTTGATTTGTTTTTTTTTTTGATAGACATTCGCCACTAGCTCTAGTTTTAAGCTTAGCTAAAGAGTGTCTCTTAATTTATTTTATGGGTACGTAGAAAGTTGTTATTCGGAAGATCATTTAATAATAATTTTTGAATTTGTATTATACTTTGCTTTTTATGTTAAATTTTTTGTAAATAATTTTTCTCTGGTTTTTGCAAATCTTATATGTTAATTTTCTTTTCTAAAGCTATTCAAATTAATGTACCTACCAAAAATGAATTATAAATAAAATACAATAAAATACAGATAACCGTCAGTGTATGCTTTAGATGATCTGTCTTACCTTTATTTCACATACACATTGGGTCATCTATAGATTTGGGTATGTTCATGTTTGAAAAAATGGGTCACTAGCAGCCACATCCTGATAAACTAAAACATGGTTTCGAGAATTACAGATTTTGCAACGCTACGCTGATGCAAAAACATTTGTTGGCAGAATGTCCTTGTCGTAAGCAGTTGCAATGCAATGAATTTTCCCTAGCAAATTTCCGACGAGCATCCACATACCGTGCGAGAAATTTCGTACAACTATGTAGGCTATGCACAAGATTCCAAATATGCACATCGATTTTGTAAGAACTCAAGAAGTTCGTCTATTGTAGCCCCTTCCTTTGACCTAAGATGTTCCGCCAACCTTCGTATCCAAGTCAAGCTTTTGAACTAACAAATAGATCACCCACGGATCACCACCATTTGTATTGAGAGCATTTAAACGCCTAATCACCTCGTCAGCACCATCTGTGATTTTCCTAAGCAAAGCTACGTTGAAAGTGCTTATCGTTGTCAAAGACAAGAAGGAATGTATATAGGATTGAATGATGAGCTGCGACCTATCAAACCTTTTTTCCAGCCTATCCCAAGCCTCAAAATAATTACTGTTGTTACTGTGAATGTTGAAAATATCTTTATAACACAATCTGAAGATATTTTCAAAAATGGTCTGTGATGTGTTTAGAGAATACTCCCAGCAGAAACTATCACGTGACCACGTGTTCAATGTCCAACAGAAAAAAAAACTATCAAATAAACGGCTCAATAGTTTGGCAAAGGAAGGACCATATGCATTGTATATAAATTTGCATAGTACTCTCATGAACACGTTCCAAACGTTGTGTGATGTGGTCGTCTGAGGTCGCACTTGTATATACACAGAAACAGCAACCAAAAAATTAGTAAGTGATGTGATCGCTAGGTGGCCGACGTGTGGAACGTGTTCATGAGAGTACTATGCAAAGGAGATGCGCCATTTTTCTATGGAGCCTGGGCCCAGTGCGTTCACTAATGAAAGTGGTATTAAATGAAAGGTGAAATCTAGCACGTTATGTGGGTGCAATATTTCCAAAATTGTCAATGGGGATTTCGAGATATTCGCTTTTGAAGTTGGTTAACTCAGAAAAAGAATTTCACTCCTTTTTTTTCAATAATTGCTTATATCGCGCGATATAAGGCACGTAGGAAAATGATATTGGTATCAAATGAAAGATATTTTTTCTATCTTTTTAATGAATTCAAAACTATTTTCCTACCAACAATATTTTTTCAAATATTTAGTATAAACTTCTTAAAAATCATGTTTTTTTTACTTACCTTTTGAACACAGATATCTTAAAAAAATCAGTAATGACATCTATTTTTTTTTGCATTATTTTAAAGCTCTATATCTCACCTTTAATTTAATATATAATTTAGTACTCATTCTCAAAAAAATACTTACTTTTTAACAAACTTACTCTAAAAAACACCTTAACATGCTATCGGCTGCTATGAACTTGCCCGTTTAGCGCTTTTTAATAATTCTTATACCCAATTATGTTTTTTTTTTTATAATTCTGTCTGATTAATAATATTTATATTGATGATTCACAAGTTGGAGGTATGTTATTATATTCCTGATGACGACCAAATTCAAAATATTCAAAATGTTGATGCAAAAACCAAAAGTTCTTATACAACCTTTGCTTTGATGCGATGTTCTTCAACAAAGTATGCCTACTTCTCACTATAGAAATGTTAAATTGATTCCAAATGGATTATTTGGCAACACACAGTTAAATGAGAATGAACAACCAGCCATAATTATATGTGACGGAACTTATGTCTACCTACAAAAAAGTTCAAATTATAGTTTTCAAAAACAAACATATAGTCTGCATAAGTTTCACATGCTGTGACGGGTATATTATAGACGTATTCGGACTATATGCCGCAACTGAATCGAATTCAAGTATTATGAAAAATCTTTTTAGAGATGAATCTGGGAACATGCGGCATTTTGTTAGAGAAAACGACGTTTTCATATTAGACAAAGGTTTCAGAGATGCTATTTCAAGCCTTGAATCCTACGGGTACAAAGCTTATTTGCCTGAAACTGTTTTGGAAGGGAATTTTCAGCTGACAACAGCGCAAGCTAATAAAACAAGATGTGTCACCATGGGAAGATGGGTTGTGGAGGTTGTAAATGGACATTTCAAGAGAGACTTTAAGCTTTTCCGACAGAATTTTTTTAATATAGCTGCTCCTCATTTAAGGGATGATTTCAGAATTGCAGCTGCAATTCTTAATAAGTTTCATCCTTTGTTAGAGTACAATGCAGATGCAAGTGTTTTACTGGAGTTGAACAGATTAAACACTCCTAACTCTTTGGGGGATTTTGTTAAAGAAAGAAACCTTAACAGAACAAGGGCAGTGTTTTGTCGAATTAATGGGCATATTTCTAACATAAATAACTTTCCTTTGCTTGATTTGACAGAGCTTCGTAAGATTTCATTGGGAATTTATCAAATCCAACAAGCTCGTTCTTACTGTGGGGAACACCTCAAAAATAATGGAAGTTATGTAATAGAAGTATGTGAAAACCATATTCGAATTAATGGTGCCCATGCAAGCCTGATTGGAAACAATTACTTAATTAGGGGTCGCATAAAATCTCGACACGTTAGTCAAAAAATATATTTTACATACATCCTAGTAAGTAATGATTTAAATGTGGCCAATAGTTCCAACGCAGTGCAAGCGTACTATTGCAATTGTCTTGTTGGTATGCGAACTGTTGGATGTTGCGCTCACGTTATGTGTATTTTGTGGTATTTGGGATTTGCTCGTCACCAAGAAAATATAAACATACCTCCAGCCTTATTTTTAAATAATATTTTAGTAGGAAATGAAATTGAAGAGGAATAAAAATGGATAACATTGATTGATATAGTTATTTAAGGAAGATGTGGTAAGATGTTTCAGTTAAAACCTTTTTGTACTTAATTTAATATTGAAAACAATGAAGTCAGTATTAAAAAAAAACATAATTGGGTATAAGAATTATTAAAAAGCGCTAAACGGGCAAGTTCATAGCAGCCGATAGCATGTTTAGGTGTTTTTTAGAGTAAGTTTGTTAAAAAGTAAGTATTTTTTTGAGAATGAGTACTAAATTATATATTAAATTAAAGGTGAGATATAGAGCTTTAAAATAATGCAAAAAAAAATAGATGTCATTACTGATTTTTTTAAGATATCTGTGTTCAAAAGGTAAGTAAAAAAAACATGATTTTTAAGAAGTTTATACTAAATATTTGAAAAAATATTGTTGGTAGGAAAATAGTTTTGAATTCATTAAAAAGATAGAAAAAATATCTTTCATTTGATACCAATATCATTTTCCTACGTGCCTTATATCGCGCGATATAAGCAATTATTAAAAAAAAAAGGAGTGAAATTCTTTTTCTGAGTTAACCAACTTCAAAAGCGAATATCTCGAAATCCCCATTGACAATTTTGGAAATATTGCACCCACATAACGTGCTAGATTTCACCTTTCATTTGATACCACTTTCATTAGTGAACGCACTGGGCCCAAAAGTGGTGCATCTCCTTTATATACAATGACCATGTGTATAATCTTTTCATACATATACTTTTAAATTCACATTTATTTCATCCTTATTTTATTTTAATTTATTAGAATGTAGAATGTTTAACGACCGTACGAAAAAACATTCATGCAACGTGCGTTGGAGAGAAAACAAAATGAAAAACCAATCTCGATTAACACCTTAACAGCAATTATAATTACTTAATTAATTCTTACTTCTTAAAGATGAGATGCTTACAGCTTGATTGTCGAACGAAAAAGGAAGAATTTTTACATAATAAGAATTGGCAATGAAATAAGAATTAACGGATAAAGCAAACAAGAAATGGATGATTTAAGAAAACATGTTCATTGTATATAGATTTGCATAGTACTCTCATGAACACGTTCCAAACGTTGTGTGATGTGGTCGTTTGAGGGCGCACTTGTATATACACAGAAACAGCAACCAACAAATTAGTAAGTGATGTGATCGCTAGATGGCCGACGTGTGGAACGTGTTCATGAGAGTACTATGCAAATTCATATACAATGAACATGTTACAGTTAGAGAGTAATTTTCCTATGCAACTGGAGATGCCGTGGCGCGATGGTATGCGTGGTCGCCTGTCAACCTCACAGTTCACAGGTTCGATCCCTGCCGTAGTTCTATGTCATGTTTTTATTCCATTATCATTGATCATTGTTGGGCCGATGGTTTACTCATTACATGTTGTTCAGGTATGCCCAAAAAATATGACAATGAACGAAATAATGCGAATTATAAAGGGACATTGATATAAGACACGGCATTTCTCCGCTTTAGCCCAGCCACCAACCCTGGAGATAAAGTCTGAGACAACCACCACCTTCAGTCTCAGTACCTCGCGGCACATACCTTTCGATACACCTTTCCCTTTCCATCCTGTATAAGACACGGCCATTGTATATGAATTTGCATAGTACTCTCATGAACACGTTCCAAACGTGTGTGATGTGGTCGTTTGAGGGCGCACTTGTATATACACAGAAACAGCAACCAAAAAATTAGTAAGTGATGTGATCGCTAGGTGGCCGACGACGTGTGAAACGTGTTCATGAGAGTACTATGCAAATTCATATACAATGGACACGGCATTTCTCCGCTTTAGCCCAGCCGCCAACCCTTAAAGACTCCCAAAATCGAATTTTACACCTCACATTTTGCAGCGCCACCACAAGGGTCAGGGCAACCCTAAAAAAACTCGCCATGATCATACTCATGAATACGTTCCACACGTCGGCCGCCTAGCGATCACATAACTTACTAATTTTTTGGTTGCTGTTTGTGTATAGGTACAGGGTGAGCCATGAGCAATGCGACAAAATGCTAGGGCGTGAAGGTTGCGTTGAGACAAGAAAAAAATCGTATGGGTGGGGGGGGTCTATTCCCCTCCGTTTAGCCAGGAGGGGCAATTTTCGAAAAAACTGACTTAAAATGGGAAAAAAATTATTTAAAATCAACGGCTTCATTCACAATGCTGTGCGATACGTTTTTGAAAAGCCAATAACTTTTTCTTTCATTCTGTGTTTAAATAAATCTATTCAAGAAATAATTTTTGAAATATTAATTTTCAAAGTCAAAATTTTGAAAAAAAAAAAATTGAAAAAAAAATTTCAAATTCATTTTTTTCAAAATTTTACGTAATTAAGTGCTAATTTTAATTTCAAAATTCAATGCTGTTATTAATTTTAAGTCAAAATAAGAAAACCGGATGCAAATATTTTACGTCGTTCTCAAGAAATTAAAAAAAACCAAAACCACCTTTTTCTAAGAAAAACATTTATTTTTATTGTAACGAAGCAATTTATTTATTTATTTAGCATTAATCTTAGTTTTTTTACTTTTTTTTTAATTGGAGTTTTATGAGAACGTAATAAAATTAAATAGTATTGGAATAACCTTGGATTAATATTATTTTCATTGATAACTTCTGAAAACTGACCTGTCAATATTTTTGCCTTGGCCTGCCCGCAGCCCATGGGTTCTACCTGTTATGGGGACAATAGGGACAATAAAACCGCATTTTTTTTAATGAAAAAAAAAGAAAATTGCAACGCAAGATAAATAAAAGGCATTGCAGTTTTGCTTAGTAATTATTTCCAATTTGAATATTAACTCATTAACACGTAACGATGTCAAGCTCATACACCCGAGAAGAATTAACGGACATGCATTTCTGCTACGGTTTAGCTAATGGTCGAAGTCGTGAAGCCGAAAGACTGTACGCTGAAAGATATCCCGATAGGAGGTGTCCCCATCATAGCACGTTTCCAAGAATCTACCGACGTCTAAGAGATCATGGAGTGCTGGAGCATCGAAGAAGGGAAAGGCCAGTTTCTGATGTGTCAAGAATCTTAGATGAAAGAATTCTGGATTTAGTCCGAAATAATCCCTCCGTCAGTACAAGAAGGATATCCACTATGCTTGGAGTGTCCCAATCTAGAGCATGTCGAGTACTTCGGGCGGAAAATTTACACCCGTACCACTTTACGCCTGTTCAGGAACTCACCTCAAACGACAAGTTATTAAGAACCGAATTTTGTAGAACATTACTACATAGAAATGAAACCGAACAAAACTATTTTAGAAGAATATTCTGGACGGATGAAGCACAGTTTACTAGGGATGGGGTTACTAACTTCCACAATTTACATTATTGGAGTAGCGCCAATTCACACAAAAAAAAAACAAAACAAATCACAACACCGCTTTAGTTGTAATGTTTGGCTTGGTATTGTTGGACACACTGTGATCGGGCCCCGGTTTTTGAATTCCATTATTAATGGAGAATCATACCTGCAATTCCTACGAGACCTTTTACCTGATTTATTAGACAGCGTTCCATTGGTTATAGCAGATACTTTAATCTACCAACAAGATGGTGCTCCAGCACACTACAGCTTACAGGTGAGAAACTGGCTGGATGATCATTTTAGTGACCGTTGGATCGGAAGAAGGGGCCCCACGGAATGGCCGCCTAGGTCACCAGATTTAACTCCCCTAGATTTCTATGCATGGGGATTTATGAATAATTATGTTTACGAAGTGGAAATAGTATCATTGGAACAACTGAAGGAACGATTTGAAGTCGCTGGAGTCAAATTGCAGGAAAATTTGTCAAGCATAAACTTATGTGAAGCCATTACAAGGAGATATAATCTATGCCTTCTAAACAATGGAGATCATATCGTGATTTTAAGTACTTCCAATAAAAAACATAGTAAAAATAAAAGGAAAGGAAAGGAAACTAAAAAAACTAAGATTAATGCTTCTTAAATTGCTTCGTTACAATAAAAATAAATGTTTTTCTTAGAAAAAGGTGGTTTTGGTTTTTTTTAATTTCTTGAGAACGACATAAAATTTTTGCATCCGGTTTTCTTATTTAGACTTAAAATTAATAACAGCATTGAATTTTGAAATTAAAATTAGCACTTAAATACGTAAAATTTTGAAAAAAATGAATTTGAAATTTTTTTTTCAATTTTTTTTTTCAAAATTTTGACTTTGAAAATTAATATTTCAAAAACTATTTCTTAGAATAGATTTATTTAAACACAGAATGAAAGAAAAAGTTATTGGCTTTTCAAAAACGTATCGCACAGCATTGTGAATGAAGCCGTTGATTTTAAATAATTTTTTTCCCATTTTAAGTTAGTTTTTTTCGAAAATTGCCCCTCCCGGCTAAACGGAGGGGAATAGACCTCCCCTCCCATACGATTTTTTTCTTGTCTCAACGCAACCTACACGCCCTAGCATTTTGTCGCATTGCTCATGACTCACCCTGTATACGTACTGTGAGACGTACCCCTCCTGCCATTATCTATGAGTGGCACTTGCATCGAAGAAACTAATCAGCTTGCGATTTTAGGTATGTGTATCACAAACCATCTTTTGTGGAATGATCACATACTTGACGTCGCCAAAAATGCCGCAAGATGTTTAGGTTTCCTTTGGAGATGCAAGAAATTCTTTTCCCCTTCTGATCTGGCTATTATCTATAAAAGTTACATACGTCCAAAGCTTGAGTATAACTCCCATCTCTGGGCTGGTACTCCAGCAACTTACTTAAGCCTCTTGGACAGTATACAAAGACGAGCCTTCAAAATGATCGGAGACAGGAACATCATCGATACTTTTACGTCACTCGAACACCGGCGTAACGTTTCCTGTCTCTCGCTCTTTTATCGTTACTTTTACGGTAAGTGCTCAAATGAAATAGCCAGTTGCATTCCTCCCCTTAAACGATTCAACCGTAATACTCGCGCTTCCAGGAATGCTCATCAGTTTGCTCTTGAACCCAATTTCGGTCGTACTGTCAAGTATAGGGATTCGTTCTTTAGCCGTACTACGCGAATGTAGAATTCCTTTCCACGCTCTGTCTTTCCTTCTCATTGTGATATACTGAAATTTAAGACTAATGTTCACCGACATCTCCTTTCACATCCCTTCCAACTTACCTCAAGCTCGCACTGTGTTTTTGACATGTAAAGGGTACATAACATCCCCTTTTGTGCGCGCTAAATATAAAAAAAAAAAAAAAAAAATATACAAGTGCGCCCTCAGACGACCACATCACACAACGTTTGGAACTTCTTCATGTGAGTACTATGCAAATTCATATACAATGGCCATGATCATTGTATATGAATTTGCATAGTACTCATGAACACGTTCCAAACGTTGTGTGATGTGGTCGTTTGAGGGCACACTTGTATATACACAGAAACAGCAACCAAAAAATTAGTAAGTGATGTGATCGCAAGGTGGCCGACGTGTGGAACGTGTTCATTGGAGTACTATGCAAATTTATATACAATGGCCATGATAGTACTATAGTTTGCATATACAAAGGTACCTCGCGCCACACCTTTCCATAACCATACACCTTTCTCTTCCCATCCCTATCCTTCACGCCCGCGCTGTATAGAACAACATATAAAGGGTACACCATCCCCTTGAGCTCGTGCAAATTATAAAAAAAAAAAAAAAAATTCCTTTGTTATTGGTAAAGTGTGGAACATATGCAAACATTTTAGTCAAGTAAATTGAATAAATTAAATGATATGAAAAAAACTAATTAACAAAATAAGAACAAATCAAAATAATTAAATTATTAATTATAGCAATACTGAACATAAGACTTAAAACAATGAAATATCTTGTGCTGAGTTCACATCAGTCTGTATGTTACACAAACTCCAACCAGTCCAAAAACTTCAAGCTGTCAAAAGAGGTGCAAAACTCTTATTGCAACATTGCAATCAATTAAAAGAATTCAAAAAGACTTCAAGGTATTGTCAAACTTAATTGGTATTGCAATTTTTCTATTCCAAACCTTTTATTGCTTAAATACAGACTTAAAAGTTGACCAGGAATGCGGTTTTAAAGTAATAGTAGATTTTTATTCAGGTGAAGTTAATATACCTCAAAGTAAGTATGAATCTATTAATTGTAGTAAGAAAAAGAATGTACGTTGCATTACTTTTCATCTCTTCCAATAGGTAACATAAAATTTATTTAATTTATTTATCGAATTCAGACGCCTGAATATGTTTCTAGAAAATAACATAGTTACAAATTTCAAATTTATATCAGTCGTACAGTAAATTATAAGAATTTGAAGTTAAGTATGTACCTTTCTTCCAATAAAACGTCAAACATAAACTAAATTATCTTGCAGAAAAACTACGTTGAACCAATAAAAAACCGGAAATTTATAAGAAGATATTAAAACCTCACAGATAGAGACAAACCATGTAAAACTATTTTGTTATATTAATTATAAAATATAAAATCGCACCTTCAAACACTCCTAAAAGATATCCGCTTCAATGACCACAAGGAATTCAAACGAGTAACAGACATCAGTAGTATGTAAGTTCAGAGCAGCCAAAGCGTTTTAAGTCAGCTCCCGAGCTGCACAAGTTGAATCACTTTCATATCATCTATATATATTTTCAAATGCTCTTTAGCAACCAATTACAACACAATTTTAATTCACTAGGAAGCATCACCACAAAATCCAAGACAAAAGGAATTTCTATCCGTTCGGTTCGTTCCATCACACAATTAATGCACGTAGATTTATCTAACTGAACAAGCAACTCATTTTGGTTAATTTAACATTTTATTCCTGATGGCAAAGTTAGGAATGTAGAAATAGGAAGTTCTTGATGATAACCGATCAATATCTTAGTTTAGGGGATGGATAATCACGAGGTGGAGTTGGAATACATTGACAAATAATGTATCTGTGTATTTATCCATTCCATTTTTACATCTCATCAATTCACTAGTGACACAATCAACCTAAAGTATCTGCACAACAGCATCCCGTTCAGAGCACAGTAGCTGTTGTAGTATCATCAACAGATTGCTGATCGATGGATTATGGGTGGATAAATTGTGGTGCAGTGCCTGACAAAACACAAGCAGGGAGCAATGGCAACAAATGATTTCTCGAAGAGCCTTTGTTTGTAAATCGTCCTATTAGAGAAGGACGTTGGAAGAAGTGTTTGTTGGTTACAATGTTCAATTAAATTTCCTAGAAATCTAGTTAAACTTAATTTCATTATTTGATTGTGTGAGAATGCATTTAAGATGCGGCAATTGTAAATCATTTAAATTGACACATATTTATTTATAAAATCCATGCTCATTATATATCATTGTACATAATCGCAGATAAATGTCTGTAAAAAACGATTTGTGTTTTAACTTGATAGGTTCAATGGCCACAGCAAAGAGGAGGTATGGTGTTGCAGGTTGACATGGCTCAAATTTTGCCCAAGTAACATCGTTTATCAGGGGCTAACGCCCTTGAAATATGTCGAATGAAAAAATAAGTTATTTTATGAATGCAATTGGTATCTTCATACATAGGCAAATTAAGTTATTGAGATCTGATATTATTTTCAAATACTAATAAAATTCTTCAAAGAGTCTGATTTTCAGTCCCTTAGAATTGTCCCAAACCCGTTTTGCATGAAAATAGTTAATATTAATTTATTAACACTTTAAATTAATTCATTTTTTTTTTAAACTAATAAGTTTCATGGACTTTATTTAGAAGCTTCGGTTAGTATATTTTAGCACATTTTGTGCTGGTGGTAGTTTTACATATTCAGGATGTATAAGTATAATGGTGCTTAGATCTGCACGTGGCAACGATAATTATTGACAAAATTTTTGGGCTTGAGACAGCAAGAGCAAATAATTTTTGTTTCACGAGTTCTTGGCGAGATTCAGTTGTTAAATAAACGAATTTGATACACTGACCTATAGGATATGTTCCACGTTACACATTGGACAACGTGAGGAACGATTTTTTTAACAGTATTGTTTTGAAGATTTCTTTTAGCTAATTTTTTTTTCGTAGATTTTTCTTTTACATGATTTATAATTTTTTATCGACAAAAATTTCTATGCATGGATTTTTGAAGTATTAAAATAATACATTTCTGTTTAACAAATCAATCTTACCGAAAAATACCTTTGGACAAAAATAAAAAGTTTACAAAGAGCCTTGAAAATTTGGAAAATATTGGAGACTTTCAATATTTTGGGTTCAGATCTTGTAGTTTTCATTTCTTAACAACAATTCAACAAATTTGTGTATTAATTTAGTATAGAAATACTAACAACACTCTTAAATGCTTAAATCATACCAAAATGTATATTAAAATAAGCATCTCAACAAATGGTCAAATCTCTATTCTGGACAACATCTTAAATAATAACAAAAAAAAAAATTTTCATTCTATTGCAGTATAGATACATAAGTTAATTACCTGTTGAAATGTTTTTATATTGAAAATCAATTCTCCTCATACATTACTTCAATTCTCAATTAATTTCCTATCTAAATTATTTATTAATGGAGGACTATGTGACTAGTATATGTATATGTAATAACAAAATGAAAAGACGACAGACACCTTTATGTCACATAAATTTTTTTTTATATTTATTAAAAAAAAAAAAAAAAAAAACAGAACAATTGTTTCGACGCTTTTAATGCATCATCGTCAGTCGACATCTTACAGCTGATGATGATGCATTAAAAGGGTCGAAACAATTGTTCTGTTTTTTTTTTTTTTTTTTAATAAATATAAAAAAAAATTTACAATGACATAAAGGTGTTTGTCGTCTTTTCATTTTGTTATTAATTTCCTATCTGTTGATTATATTTATATTCGATATTGTTTGATTAAAATTACCATAGAATCGGCGACAAATAATATGTGTACATGTACATTGTACATTGTACATTGTACAAATAACACAGCACAAACACAATATACAAAATTGACAAAAAATGATTTGTATTTTAAATTAAATAAACCCTTTCGAGCAAAGCCTATGATTCAAATGATACCTATCAAATGATAAATATAGGATTCATACAACTATTCACACAATATGTTCCTACTCTATAAAGCAAGCCTGTTTATTTTATTCTATTTTTATGTTTTTATTTTTTATATGTACTTTTTTATGGACTTGCCAACAATTGAAATGAATTCAAATAGTTGCTACAGTTAAACGGAAATAGAAAATAAAACTTTTTAGCCGGAAAACACTGCCGCGCCGCGCCGCCGCGCCGTGAGAATGAGATTGGATCCTTTGTTAAGAGACATAGATATGTATGTAGGATGTATGTTGGCCATTTTCACACTAAAGCTCTGTCGATTAAGCGAGTTCAAGTATGTATGTATCATGTATGTGTATATATGTAGATACTGTATACAAAACATACATATATACCGTGGTGGCCACAGAAATAGCACACTTTGTACCAACCTCTTATTAAATTTAAACAAAAGTAACCGTTGAAGTTTCATTTTTAACTAACTCTGTTTTACCTCTACCACTGAGTTAAAACAGAGTTAGTCAAACCTGCAAATTAAATGTTGCATAACTTATTCCACAAGCTATTTTTTGGTCGTGAACGACACGAAATAGGGTCTAATTGTTATTTATATTCAAATTTAATAAAGATAAAAAATTACAAATAGGTGTGCTATTTCTATGGCCACCACTGTATATACATATAATAGTACTTTAGGTGTATACATACATAGGTGCATGCCTTGACCATATGTTTGTTTTTCTATTATATAGTATATAGGTACCTACCTATTTTTTTTATAGATACAATATGTACCTACATACATTTCCACACAAAAGTATAGGTAGGAATACAATATACATTCATACATCACAGAAGTATGAATACATCATCACAGAAACTGTGTTACAATTTTTTGTGTTACCTCCAACATTTCAATTAGTATTCATCATATTCAGTTCAAACATTTAAAGTTGGCAGCAGAATACAATTTTTCAAAATGTACAAAAAACTATGGGTAGTTTAAAAAATGCATCAAAGATTATATACATAGGTATGTAGCTTAGCTAGGTGTAGGTATGTTCTCGTAGATGTACATACATAATATGTAAGTAATATATGCACCTATAACATTGTTCATACATAGGTAGATACGTGCATAGTAGGTATCTACTTGTACATACCTAGATGCTCAGTTCAAATAATGTTTTTTTGGTGTTTTATCGATTTTAAATGGAAAGTGGTATTGAAAGGGCCAATTAAGAGCTATAGGTAATTACGAAAAAAAGAGAAATAAGGACATGCAATTTAGGTTAAACAAATACTACGTTTAAATGTTGCAATTTTCGGCTTAATTTACCAAGCGAATTGTGCAAGCTGCCTGGTTCTATTACCTAAAATATACATACCTACCAGCCTACATATATGACTTAGCCTAAACTCACATCATTCTGAACTGAAAAATGTAGGTACTGGTTATGGTTTCAGGGAGCTAGGAAACACAACATCAGAATAAGATTTTATATGTGGCTTTTGAAATCTTGTCTCGTCTCACTCGAGACAGAAAATCAATCGAGATGTAGTTACCGCATTGAAGGTTGAGTCGAAGTATTCGACCTAATGGCATCCACTTATTATTACACATGTCAATCAAATCGCTAGGCGATGGTTGTATTTTACAACTTACCTTCTAGACGCAAGCCTTAACAACTCTCATTTTTCGAAAACGACCTCAATTATCTGTGCCTAACTGGATGCGGCTAGCTAGGGACGGAGCTTGTTAAGACCACAGACAATCGTGCGCTGTAAGCGTAATTTAATAACAAAAAAATATTTTTTTTTATTTTGCACCAATAATTTTTGATAAAAAAAATATTTTTGAAGAAGAAAAATTTTGACTTTCATAATTAAAAAATATCTTTAAAGTGATTGGTGAAAATTGGTGTTTTCGTAACAGGATCCAGCAGTATGGGGGATTCAATAAACGTTGGTGATGTCTCAAAAACATGATAAAAGATAGTGACTTTTGCTCAAAATTTTTTCTGGTATGTACGAGTACCCTTCACAAACTTCATCGTCAGCTTTTGATCCGTCAGTGTAGGTAAGGTTATGTTAGATTTAAGTGGCTGTTGGTTGGGAAATCCAACACACTCAGAACAGAGTTTGGTCCGTTGTGATACCACATGAACCATTGATCAACCTCACTCGTTGAATCAGTTGGATCTTCGAATGAAGCGTGTTAAGAAATTTACGAACGCGATTTAAATAATTAATAATATAAACGAGATATGATGGCGGAACAACAATCCGCAAAACACAAGTTATATTATTATTTATAAACGAACGAATTAAACAAATGCACGACACCGACCGACGCGACGTGCAACAAAAAAATATTATAATGACAACTGTCAATTAATGGATGCGTTTAGCAATTCCTCAACAGGTAGCACAAAAGGTGCTGCCACCTGGATAGCTCAGCGACGGGGTGGGTTCAGCGACGTGGGGATCTTTTTGATCGAATTTTCGATCAATGAAAATTAATAAAAAGATAATCAAAATTAAATGTCTGTAAAAAATAAGATCAGGGTGTTCCTGAAATGAAATGAAAATGGGTGCCAGCGATTTTTTTTTTTTGTTATAAAGGAAATCACAAACCTTTTGGAGCGGATACGATGGTGATTGAATTTTCAAAAGAAAAGAACAAAAAAATAAGATTTTTTTTTTTTATTGAATTGAACTTTTTGCTTGGGAAACCTTGCAAAAGTAGGATAAAAACCCAAGATCTTTTAGACGAATTTTGAACAAAAGATTTGAACAAAAGATTTGAACAAAAGAAGATGGACCGTTAACACTTTGTCCCGAAAGAACGTCGCGAGTTCCGCTTTATCGGAAAAATTTCACGGAACAAAAGTCAAACGATTAAACTATTTTCCAACCAACTTTAGAAACGAAATTTGAAATGCACCACTAAATAGAATAAAATAAGAAAATCCACAAAAAAAAAACAAAATACTTAGCTTGCCAAATCCTCCTCAATTTTCCTCCTTTTTGTTTTGAATCTCCCAAACTTCCTCCACTAATTTCCACTTTCCTTTTTCTTCTCAAACTTGTACCAACTTTCTTTTCGATAGAATCACAAAAATTCAAACAAAAAAAATAAAATTTTCTCTTCACTAAAATTTCCTTTTTTTTTTAAACTTTTCCAAACTTTCTTTTTCGCTTAAAAAATCAAGAACCATCGGTTCACTCTCAAGACGGGTAAGAAGTGCTCTTCCAGGCTTTCACCTTGCCTGGACGACCTCTTCTTTTTTCCAATGCCCAAGTGCTTTCGGCCAATCAGAAAGCGTGGATCTCGATCGCGTCATCATTCAGCTACACCCAGCATATTTGCGAGAGTGAGCGAACGCAGTTGAGACCCCACCGCCTATCCTACTCGTACTTTACACCCCAGCTTTCTGCATTGTCATTGCCACTGAATTCGCTGTCCTTTGGTAGGACTTCCAAAGGGCGGGAATTCAGTGGATGCATTCAGCCATCCTATTCACACCCACTCAAAATTTAAAAGAAAGTTTTGGCAAGTTCGAAAAGAAATTTAAGTTTATGCCCGTGTGCATTTTTCCCCCTCGGATAAAATCTAAAATTACTATACGTGAAAATTAGTGGGAAGCTTATCTCCATGTTCAAACATATCGGAGAGGAGAGTTTGGCAGTAATTTCCTACTTCGCGATTCTACTCTAAATCGTTGGACTTTTGCGCAGATTAAGGGAAAGGACTATGGTTAACGTTCCATCTTGTACATAAAATATTTTCGTAAAGTTACGTTGGGCATTCAGCCATTCTCATACAGAGGTCACATCTGCAATCGGGGATCAAGTGTCGCCCGTGCCAATTCTTGATTAGGGCATGACCATTGACCAGACCACCTGTCTGTCACTTCAAGCTGGGTTTGTGTGGACCATCCATCACACACTCAAAAATTTGCGGACCGCCCGTCACACAATTGATTTTTGATTCATATAAACCTGCTTTGGTTGCTTTTCCAAAATACTTAAGAGCAGGCCACTGGTTGATGGATACCAGGATTCAACTGAACTCTTCAAGCATTTTGGAGCTGCCACGGAAGAAGGAAGGTTGAAAATGGATTGGGGAAGATTGAATAGTTAGATGAAACTTGTTGTGGTAAATTTTACCGCAACAAATCCCACCCTTACCTCCTAGGAAATGTGCTTACTTTTATGTAACACATTTTCAAAAAGTTACCAAAGTAAAGGATTAGTGAAAAAGGGATTTTTCCACCAAAAAAAAAAATCAAAAGCGAAAAATAAAAATGCAAATAATGTAAAAGTAGATGTATATGAAACAGAAAAATCAACAAAAAAAAATAAGTTACTCTAAAATTGAAACAAATCAATCCTCGGATGCATCGGTATACGGTTTTAAATCCTTAACGTGCCAAGTTCCGCGTTCTTTACAACTACTATCTTGTAAGACATATGTCCAAGGTGACACACGCTTCTTTATCTCAAACAGGCCGACAAACTTCGGTGCTAATTTGGTTGCATAATAATTCGCGGCATCCGACAACGAAAAGTTCCTACGCCAGACAATTTCACCGGTGTGATATTGAACATCACGCCCCGTGGAAGATTGTAGGCTTCAGCAGATCTTTTTGATGCTGCTTGTAATTTTTTTTCAATATCGATTCTGAGTTCTTTGAACAGTTCTTCGATCTCACCAGGATCTTGAACGTTCTCAGAATTTTCTCTTAAGGATGGTACTTCTCGACCCGAAGTCACCATATCCCTCCCAAAGTTCGCATAATAAGGCGAAACACCTAACACCTAATGCTGTGACGTGCGAATGGCCCACGCCACCTTGCTGAGCTGTAAATCCCATACTCTGTGGTTTTCAGCTACGTATGCCTTTAACGTGGTCTTAAGGATCTGATTGATCCTCTCCGCAGGATTCACCTGCGGGTGGTAATGGGCTGTAAATTTTAATTGTGACCCGTACGCCTGGCAAAGCGTTTTCAGTTCCTTGGATCGAAATTGGGGACCGTTGTCACTCACGATCACCTTAGGTATGTCAAATAATAGAAAGACGTTATCTTCTAATTCCCTAACTATGGCCTTAGCAGTGGCCGACCTCAACGCAAACAGGAGTGGAAACTTTGTGGAGTAATCCACCACTGTTAAAATATAAATGAAACCTCTACTCGATTTTGGGAGTGGACCTACCAAATCAACACAAATCATTTCCCATGGCGACCTAATTCCTACCCTCTCAGTCATTAATCCAGCTGGTTTCTCATTCACTGGTTTTACTTGTTGGCACACTTTACAACTCCTAGCATATTTGGTTATATCGGCCCTCATCTTTGGCCAGTAAAACTTTGCACCGATTCTGGCAAAAGTTTTCCTAACGCCCATGTGTCCCGCTAGAGGGCCATCATGGTATTCCTGTAAAATAGCTAACTTATCATTTTTCCCTATCACTCTCTTCCATTCTTGATTATTCTCATGCACCATAACGTAATTAGCCTTCACGAGTTTGAACAACTGACCTTGCTCAACTCGCCAGGCTGGATATCTAAGGGGATTTGAATTTACCGCTGAAATCATTTTATTCACCTAAGGGTCTGAATCCTCGTCTGAGATACCATCCAACTGTGGCACTCCTCGAGAAAGCATATCTGGGACCACATGCTCTTTTCCCTTACGGTGAATGATTTCAAAATCAAACTGTTGTAACCTAATAGCCCAACGGGCTAACATACCCTGTGGCTCTTTCAAATTACTAAGCCATACTAAGAGCTATAATTTCTTTCGTTCCTATTCAAAGACCTACTAACGTAACAGACAACCTTTTCCCCTTCCTCAAAGTTCTGCGAGAGAACTGCACCGATTCCATAATCCAAAGCGTCTGTTTGTACGACAAAAGGTCGTTTAAAATCTGGCAAGTAAGTAAGTATAGGTGCTGTCACCAAACACTCTTTTGCCCGCCTAAAACTATCCTCACATTCTTTACTCCAACTAAACTTTTTATTCTTTTTTAATAAGTCTGATAATGGCCGAAGAAGTTCGGCAAAGTTTAGTACAAAACGACGGTACCACGAAACTGTCCCTATAAAGCTCCTAACTTCCTTAACATTCCTCGGTGCTGGAATCCTAACCATACTATCTACTTTCTCTGGGTCAACATGAAGCCCATTGCGATCCACGATATAACCTAAACATTTTAATGATGGCCTGCAAAAATTGCATTTTTCCCTACTGACTTTCAAACCCGCTTCACTCAGCCTTTTCATCACCTCATTGAGAATTTCTAGGTGTTTTTCGAAATCATCCGCAATGATGATGATGTCGTCTAAATAGACGAAAACGAATGGCTCAAGATCGGCACCCAAAACTGTGTCGATGAATCTCTGCCAAGTCGCAGGTGAATTATGCAGACCGAAAGGCATTCTTCTAAATTGAAAGAGACCCCTCCCTGGTACCGTAAAGGCAGTATAAGGCTTTCATTCCTCCTCCATCGGAATCTGCCAATATGCTGACTTTATGTCTAACGAGGACAAGAACCTTGTACCTCGAAGCCTATCTAAAATTGAATTTATATAAGGCAGTGGATAAGCATCCCTATCTGTATTTTTATTCAATTTCCTATAGTCTACACAAAATCTAAAAGACCCATCCTTCTTTTTTAGTAATAGTATTGGAGATGACCAAGCACTTGTCGATCTCTCAATAACTCTTGCTTCTAACATTTCGTTTAATTCCCTATCTATATGTCCCTGCATTGCCGGAGAAACCGGATAATACCGCTGTTTAATCGGTTCCGCCGACGTCCTAATCTTGTGCTGAACCATCGTAGTGCTCCCCAAGCCCTCAGGCATTTTCCTAAAAGAATCCTCAATAAAATTTTCTAACAACTTGATTTCCCTATCACTCAATTCAGAACGTTCTGTAATAGAACAAATCGGAACCGGCTGTTCCGAAAAATTCCACTGACGCGATCTCAAATCCGGGACAATAACCGACAAGGCCCAAAAATCGGCACCCAAAATCAACGTGAGTGGTAAGGTTGGTATAACAAGACAGTCAATCAATATTGCCTTGTCTTCTACGATAATTGGAAGAGAGAGAGTCCCTAAAACCTCAACGCCTTTTCCGTCAGCCAACCGTACGCTGCGGACCAAATCTGTCTTTACTGAAAGACCTAAATTCTGAAAAATTTTCCAAGAATCCCTACCTATTATGGTTCTAGAAGCTCCTGAATCTAATAAACCTAAAAATTTAGAACCATAAATGCTAAACGTTAAAAATGGTCTCCTATCACTACCGTTTGCCTCTAAAGTAAAACCTAAATGAACCTGATTCACCAACTGGTTACCAGCAGGTAACCTCTTCAATTTCTTCAAACTTCTTGCCCTGCTGGCGCAGAAGTCCGTTGCCCATTTCCCGAACAGCGACGACAATTTTGTCTATTGACACCTAACTGACCACAACCAAAACAACGCCTAGGAGCGGAACACCTGTTTGCAAAATGGCCTGATCCATTGCAATTAAAACACCTGATCGAAGAACGTTGATTTGAAGAAGGGGCCTGACGAGCAGTTTGGTTGTTCCCAGCAACAACCGAAACTGTTGGAGTTTCCAAACCTATATAAGCTAGATCCGGTTCTAGCAGGTTCCTATTATTCCTAACACTGGGTGGTGGAAGATACGACTCCACATTTGCTCTAACTGCTTCTAAATTCCTACCTAAAGCAACCAAATCGGATACGCAACTTGGTTTCGCCAAACCAAGTTGAGTCTGGTAGAAAGGTGTCAAGTTCCTTTGAATCATTGACAACTTCCTACTTTCCGAAATCGGTTCAGTTAACCTACCAAATAAGTTCTGCATTGTCGCAACATAGACCCCGATGGATTCATCTTGGCCTTGTGTACGACGCCTAATTTCATCCAATAAAGAATCATCGTAATTCGGTGGCAAGAACTCCAGTTTCAACTCTCTGACGTGTTCTGGCCACGAATTAACCGACAACCTAATAGCCCTATACCAAATAAGAGCTTTTCCCACAAAAAGCTCAACCGCTGCCTTAAAAAGTTGGGTTTCCGAAACCCCCCTAGCCGAACGAATTTCCTCAACCCTTTCTAAAAATGAATTCACTGAAGCACCACAGCGCTCACCAGTGAACTTCAGATCCCACTTTGAAATGTTTTGAAATTTATCTCTACTAACAACTACTTGCTCTACCATTGAGTCATCCCTATTACCACTATCCTTATTTTTCCCTACACTATCATTAATTGATGTATGTATTTTCAGAAGTAACCGACTTTTCGACCTGTTCCCTTTCTTGCTTCTTTCGGTTTTTCTGTGCATCTATCTCATCTTCCTCTTCTTCGCTTCCCTCTTCTTCATCATCCCCGTCTAGATCTTCCATAGCCATTATCAATTTATTTTTCAAAGCAAGCCTACTCTTTTCTTGCGTTTCATTTTCCGGTAAGGACCTTTCAACTCTTCGCAAACCCCATTCTACCTTCGTAAGAATTTTTAAATATTCCTTCGAAGTTTCCGACTTCGGAGGATTCTCTAAAAGTTTCCCTATTTCTTATAGTTTCTTTTCTACAGCCTGGGCATCCTCTTCAAATTTGAAAGGATACCCAGGAGGTATAAAAGAATTCCTACGCTCTAATTTCAAAGCTGCCCTTAGCGTCTTGCGCATTTCCTCTACCGTCCCTACTGTCAGTCCACGACATTGGATTTCATAGACTATTTCGTCTTGTGACAATCTATTCACCTGACTAGACTCCATTTAGAAAAAATAATGTTAAAAAAAATAAAATCGTTAGTTAATTCAGAATAGAGAAATAAACTTGAGAAGAAAAAAAAATCACTTACAACTTTTCAAAATTGAATAAACAACCAATAAAAATAAAACCCACTGTTAAAAAAAAATAACTCTTTAATTTTCAACTTTATTTTTTTTTCTCCAGGTAGCGTCCCAAAATAACCAAACAGTAATTTAAAAGTAATTAAATTAATTAAAAAAAAGATACTCAACAATACGAAAAAATAAAATCGCTAAAAAAAACTATTAAAATTGTAACCCTAATATAGAGTACTTTATCGATGTGGCAACACCAATCGATAATTCACCACACCTGTCAAAAAATATTTTCCCTCAAAACAAAATGGATGCCCCTCAAAATAAATAGCAATAGCAAATAATAATAAAATGTAAAATGATAACAACCAAAAAAAAAAAACAAATCAATAAAAACAATAAGAAAAATGAAAATGTAAGAAAAAAATTAAAAACCTTACTCCGGATAAATTCCTCTTTCCTTAACAACTTCCTTTACTCCTTGTTTCTTTTTTTTTCAATGACGTATGTAGGTATGTATGTAGCTAGGTTAGGTAGCTTAATCCATTTGCGCCACGCTATGCCCTTGAATTTTTTTCCATAAAAACACTTTAACCTTGAAAAAGAAACACCGAGTAAATTTTCTTAATTTTCAATGAAAAAAAAAAACAACACTTCCCTTAATCCACACAAAAATAAAAAACAAGAACAAAAGTGGAATATGCACTTCTTGCAATTTTTCCACCACCAAAAGACACAAGGAAGCCCCACGTTTGGACGCCTGGCGGAACAACAATCCGCAAAACACAAGTTATATTATTATTTATAAACGAACGAATTAAACAAATGCACGACACCGACCGACGCGACGTGCAACAAAAAAATATTATAATGACAACTGTCAATTAATGGATGCGTTTAGCAATTCCTCAACAGGTAGCACAAAAGGTGCTGCCACCTGGATAGCTCAGCGACGGGGTGGGTTCAGCGACGTGGGGATCTTTTTGATCGAATTTTCGATCAATGAAAATTAATAAAAAGATAATCAAAATTAAATGTCTGTAAAAAATAAGATCAGGGTGTTCCTGAAATGAAATGAAAATGGGTGCCAGCGATTTTTTTTTTTGTTATAAAGGAAATCACAAACCTTTTGGAGCGGATACGACGGTGATTGAATTTTCAAAAGAAAAGAACAAAAAAATAAGATTTTTTTTTTTTATTGAATTGAACTTTTTGCTTGGGAAACCTTGCAAAAGTAGGATAAAAACCCAAGATCTTTTAGACGAATTTTGAACAAAAGATTTGAACAAAAGAAGATGGACCGTTAACACTTTGTCCCGAAAGAACAAAAACGGCTTTACGGGTCGCGAATTCCGCTTTATCGGAAAAATTTCACGGAACAAAAGTCAAACGACTAAACTATTTTCCAACCAACTTTAGAAACGAAATTTGAAATGCACCACTAAATAGAATAAAATAAGAAAATCCACAAAAAAAACAAAATACTTAGCTTGCCAAATCCTCCTCAATTTTCCTCCTTTTTGTTTTGAATCTCCCAAACTTCCTCCACTAATCTCCACTTTCCTTTTTCTTCTCAAACTTGTACCAACTTTCTTTTCGATAAAATCAAAAAAACTCAAACAAAAAAAATAAAATCACTAAATTTTCCTTTTTTTTTAAAACTTTTCCAAACTTTCTTTTTCGCTTAAAAAATCAAGAACCATCGGTTCACTCTCAAGACGGGTAAGAAGTGCTCTTCCAGGCTTTCACCTTGCCTGCCTGGACGACCTCTTCTTTTTTCCAATGCCCAAGTGCTTTCGGCCAATCAGAAAGCGTGGATCTCGTTCGCGTCATCATTCAGCTACACCCAGCATATTTGCGAGAGTGAGCGAACGCAGTTGAGACCCCACCGCCTATCCTACTCGTACTTTACACCCCAGCTTTCTGCATTGTCATTGCCACTGAATTCGCTGTCCTTTGGTAGGACTTCCAAAGGGCGGGAATTCAGTGGATGCATTCAGCCATCCTATTCACACCCACTCAAAATTTAAAAGAAAGTTTTGGCAAGTTCGAAAAGAAATTTAAGTTTATGCCCGTGTGCATTTTTCCCCCTCGGATAAAATCTAAAATTACTATACGTGAAAATTAGTGGGAAGCTTATCTCCATGTTCAAACATATCGGAGAGGAGAGTTTGGCAGTAATTTCCTACTTCGCGATTCTATTCTAAATCGTTGGACTTTTGCGCAGATGAAGGGAAAGGACTATGGTTAACGTTCCATCTTGTACATAAAATATTTTCGTAAAGTTACGTTAGGCATTCAGCCATTCTCATACAGAGTCACATCTGCAATCGGGGACCAAGTGTCGCCCGTGCCAATTCTTGATTAGGGCATGACCATTGACCAGACCACCTGTCTGTCACTTCAAGCTGGGTTTGTGTGGACCATCCATCACACACTCAAAAATTTGCGGACCGCCCGTCACACAATTGATTTTTGATTCATATAAACCTGCTTTGGTTGCTTTTCCAAAATACTTAAGAGCAGGCCACTGGTTGATGGATACCAGGATTCAACTGAACTCTTCAAGCATTTTGGAGCTGCCAAGGAAGAAGGAAGATTGAAAATGGATTGAGGAAGATTGAATAGGTAGATGAAACTTGTTGTGGTAAATTTTACCGCAACAAGCGTAGGAGACAAGTGATGCCTGAGTTTGCTAGATCGCTGGAATTATTGAAGTAGATGTATCCAAGGTAGAGCCCTCTTCTTTGTGATAGGGTAGGACAGGTGCATAGAAGATCAGAAACTGTCTCTTCTTCCTCTTAGCTTAAGAATGTTTGTAGAAGCGAATAATATTTTATTGAAGGAAATATTTTAATAACAATGAAGGTATTGATAATAGGTTTAGTTATAAACACAGTAAATTTTATACAGTACATAAATAGTTTTTTGCTCTAGTCTCCATGTTGTGTTTAAGTATTTATGTTACAATGAAAAACAAAAGATTTATTATGAATTAAAAACTTTTGATTTAAAATTTTAATACATAATTTAATTTAAATTAATTAAGTACATATTACAAAATGTATTTTTTGTTTTATATTAAGCGGCGCATTTCGGTCTAGTCTAGTCTAGCGTCTAGTTTTCTTCCTTTTTTACATAAGTATATGAAATGGTTTTAAGTTCCTCTCAAAGTCCGTTTAATTCTGGTTGGTGTTAATCATGTGCTGGTGCGTATGTAGATTTCGTATTTTGTGTTGGGCTGTGTTCTCAATACCTGAAAAGTTCTGCCTGTTTGTCAAATATACATACATAGTAGCTGTCGCAGTCATTGCATTTTATTTTGTAAAATCTGTATAGATTTATTGTTTAATTTTTTAATTTGTTTTGTAAATTTTTTAATGTGTTATTTGTTGTTTTAAAAAAATGTTGATGCTTATTTTCCTAAGTTCCAGTATATTAGTATAAATTAGTGTATTATTGATACCTATATATTTTTTTTTGTTATTTTAGGTCATTGTGTTATTTGTATTATTTGTGTTTCTATTGTTTTTTATTTTCTTTCTGTACATTAATTTGTCAATTATTTCTGTTGTGTATCGATTTGCTATAGCTATTTCTTTAACTGACAAGAGTATGATAACCGGGGCACCGAGAAATGATAACGGTTTTTTGTAGAACACTTCAATACAAGCATTTTTTTACTACGGGAAGGGGAGTCTATTTCCCCTCGTTTAGGCAGTAGGGGCAATTTAAAAAATATGTACGTTAAATGAAAAAAATTAATTAAGAAATAACGGTAATACTTAAAATTAAGTATTATACGTTTTTTTAAAGACAACATTCTATTCTATTAGTCAGTTTTTAAATCAAGTCAAAACTATGCATAGTTTTTGAAAAATTTATTTTTAAACTCTAAATTTGAGTAAAAAAAAAATAAAGTTAAAAAAAAAATTTCAATATTTCAAAATCATAAGTTTATAAATCATTTTTTTAATAATTTGTTGCTCTTATTAATTGTCAATTAAAAACTGAAAACTAGATGATTTTATGTCTTTTAGTTTTTGAGAAAATTTAAAATAATCACAACTACTATTTTAATTTATTTATATGTTTCTTTTGCTTGAGTGGTCTTATTTTGATAGTAATAATGGTAGGTGCGAGTTTGGGTATATGCAACAGTGGGCTGTGTGCTAGTGTGGATGTATGCAACAGTGGGGTGTGTATGGGGGGCATGCTTCCCCCCTGCAACCCCCCTGCTTGGGCCCACTGTAGAATTTGGGGTAGGTGCGAGGTTGGGTGCATGCCACAACGAGGTGTGTATGGGTGGGACAACCCCCGTGATTGTGCTTACTATAGGATTTGGGGCAGGTGGAAGGTGGGGTGCATGCATTTAAACAAACTGGATTTAAGAAAAATTATTTATCCTAGGTATTTCTTAATCCATATTCGATTATTACATACTATCAAAATAAGACTACGTACGTAAATACTCAAGCAAGGAAAAAATCATTTAATTAAATTATTTTTTTTTGGTAATTTTTAATTTTCTCAAGAACTAGAAGACATAAAATCATCTAGTTTTCAGTTTTTGATCAAAAACAAATAAGAGCAATGAATTCTAAAAAAAACAATGGTAGATAATCTTAAAGTTTTGAAAAATTACATTTTAAACATTTTTTTAAACTTTTTTTGTCCAAATTTTGAGTTTAAAACAATTTTTTTTCAAAAACTGTGCATAGTTTTGACTTGATTTAAAAACTGGCTAATAGACAGAAGTGTTGGCTTAAAAAAAAATGTATAAAACTTAGTTGTAAGTATCATCGTTATTTTTAAATTATTTGTTTTCCATTTAACGTAGGTACATATTTTTTAAATTGCCCCTACCGCCTAAACAGGGGGAGATAGACCCCCCTACCATATTAAATAATGCTTGCTTTTAACTGTTCTATACAAATCCGTCATTAAACTTTGTCGCCTGAGTTGTCGTACTCACCCAAAAACTGAAAACTAGATGATTTTATGCCTTTTAGTTTTTGAGAAAATTGAAAAGTTTTTAATTAACAATCCTTTTCGAAAAATAACTGACCGAGATGTTTATCTGGCATTGGAGTGATTTGAAGATATCTTTGATCAGAAAAACCTTGAGAAATTATCTAATTCTTTTGATGTCTATTGTTGTCTGATTGTTGCTCATTGGATAAAAAATAATAATAAAAAGAGAAAACGGCCAAAAAAAATTATGACCTATAAAAAATGAGGAAATTTGCAGTGAAAACTTTTTTTTCGTAATTTACGGAATAAACTCATGTAAACGCAGTTTAAACAAAACCTCTTTAATTTTTGTATTTTCAATCCAAAGCTTGTACGGTTTTGTTCTTAAGCTTCTAAAAGGTCATATGTATTTATATATATTACCAAAAATGTATTTTATCTAAAAAATCCTAGTTATTATTATTAATTATGTAAGTACATACTTTCCTATGTACTCTAGAAATCTAATCATTAATAAGTATCTACCTACATAAATTTAATACTAATATTAAAAAAAAAGTGTGATTCACATCTTCTAAAAAAATATAATATAAAAGTCAAATTTCGTTTTAAATTTCTTTAAATTTTTTTATGTTCACTCAATATCCATTATCTTGGATCCTAATGTGAATGGAGTACCTACTATATGCATATGCGTACTGAGTACCTACATATATATATAGAATATCAAAAATCTCAGTTTGATTTAAAAGAAATTGTATTCTATGCAGGTCTCATATACAATATACATATACCGATTTCTATGTACATGCGAAAATATATATTGCATAAAAATCCATCCATCTATTCATTGGTGTTTAAAAGAAATCACTTTCCGTAAGCGAATCGATTCTTCGTTCGTTCGTTTAGCGTATTATAACAAATTCCGCACATCCTCCTGCAATTGCACACTTTAACTGGAGTTGCATGCATATCCGTTACAAGCTCCATTTGCCATCAGCCCACAACCTTCACTTTGTTCGCCCCCTTTCTATCGATCAACAACAATAATAAATAATACGAGAAAATTTCCAGTGTATTTAACAATCTCTACTTGGAGCAATTTTATCCTTTTCTTCCCCCATGTGATATTTAGGAGAAGGATGTGAATTCAATAATCTGTCCATTAGAGGATCGATACATTGTACATGTTTTTTCTCTTGCAAGTTCTTAACCTGGGCCAGTTATAACCGTTGTTGTACCAGGATGCTATTTCTGCAAAACATTATTCCATCAGCATCAGCAAGGATAGCAGTATAGCAAGCCTCAAGAAACATCCATTTGGTCGTAGTCGACAAAGACGTCGTTCCTTCTCTCCATCTTAGTCCATCGATAGAAGCATGGCAATGATTTTAACCATCTATCCCCAAAAGAAAATAGTAAAGAAGGTACCGCTTCAGTCCATTGGATACATTTAAATTTAAGAGAGGACAGAGAAGGATTCAGAGGAAAGAAGTCCTCCGCGTTAAAAGTTTACTCACAAAACGATACAGTTGTATTTAAACTCACTTAAATGGTGTATTATGGACTTTTTACTGGAGGATGGGGATGCAGAGCAATTCCCAGTTCTGAAAAACCAAAGCACAAAAAGTGCGAACTATCAGGCAGAAACATCCTTTTTGCTATTGGTATACCAGGTTTTTTTCTTAGTTCCTATTTCTCTAGCCCCATTATAATGATAAAATATTATTTCTAGTCACGTTTCGGCTATAATCGAAATATATATCAATTTCAATCTTTTCCTTCACACATTTTTTTTTTTATTTTCCTGATGCTGATGATAGTGTGGGAGTTGAAAAAGGATTTTTTCCACTCGTTTTACATGACATGTTGTTTTTTCCTAATATTCTCTTTCCTCTTTCTTTCTATAGTTCTACCGTTATACTTTTCATTAGAAATCCTAATATTCTAGATATATCAAAGATTTCATAATGAGATCACAATTAATATTTTAATTCATTAATATGCACAATCGTATGTATGTATGTATGTACACATACATATGTATATGCACATACAAAAAATCACATTTCATGACTGATATCAAAAAATTAAAAAAAAAAAACAATAACATTTCATGAAATGCATAAAAAAAAATTAACAAAAACACAAAATAGGAACCATTAAATGAAAATTATTTTGCCTTTTAAACACATTTCGTAGCTAGATACTAAAAAAAATAATTTCTCAAAAAAAAAAAAAAAATTGAAAAAAGAGTTTAGCAAGATTAAGTTCAACAGATAGTGGAGGTAGTGCTTGACTGCTACCCTGGATGCGTGGGTTCGATCCCCAGTCTAGGCAGCAATTTATTCTACATTCCCTCAACTGAACGCCACTCCTGGGATTTAATTAGATAATCGAAAAACCTAAATTCTCAATCCACTGTGGCAACAAAAAATCTATCCTTTCAAGGATATCATTTCTTCTCTCTTCGGTCTTAACTATACGGTCATCTGCATTCTTTACTTTTTTTTTCAATATTCCCATTGATAATGTCTTCAAATGTTTGTAGTTCCTTTGTATTTTTTGTCATTTTTCTTTTCGTTGTAGCTGTTGATCTTGTTAAACATGTTGAGGCAGATGTTGAGAATCGAGTGGTCAACCACAGAAATCGGAATTGTTGCTTCTACATTTAGAGATGGCGATGGCCTTGACGTTGGCGAAACGAAAATGGATCTGAAATTATAAATATTTAAATTAATACAACTTTTAAGAAATAATTTATTATATTATGTTGCCCATTATGCTGTCTTCGACAATCTTTTCTAGCTTATTTATCCTCAGATTTCCAAGGACAGCGTGCACCCTGGAATGCAGCACCCATTCTGAGGGCGACCTTCCAGAAGGGCCCAATTTTTTCCTCTTTCTAAAAAAAGGAGTTCAATATGCATTACTCAC
>OY288108.1:78158951-78212701 GCA_958431115.1 Syrphus vitripennis | reverse complement strand
TACAAGCTTAAATTAAACAAAAAAAATTCGACACATTTTTTAGCTCCAGGTAAATTTTTTTGCCAATTTTTTTTTTTTGGTAATTTTAATTTTTTTTAAGACTCAATAATCCTTAAAATACTTTAATAAGGACCACACTAATGTATAAAATCTAAATAACATTAAAAACTGGTTATATAACGTTCAGCTTTTAATAATTATTTAAAAATTTTCTTGCCTCTACGAGTACCTTAAAAGTAAAAAATAATTCGATGATTTTTGTTCAATTTTTCCTATGAACATTTTAGTATGTTATTAGGTCATTTTCACCTATGTTTTATATATGAAAATAAGCGCTTTTTGTCTCCAAGCGAAATCCGTAAGTGTTGTCAAAAGTTATTTATGATAATCTGAACCAAGGTATCAAAAAATTTAAGTCAAAAAATATTAAATTGGAAAATTAATTTTATTAAGTCTCCTGTTTAACTAACAGCTTTAAAATGTTTTACAAATATTTAAAGATTATATTAAATAATTATTTAAAAATATTAATTTCAGATTTTTTTTTAATTCTTTTATGCAAAATTAAACTAATTAGTTTATTTATTAAATGGATAAGAAACACTATTGCTATCTATTAATTTTTTCGTATTATTTCAAATAAAGTGTTTCTGGCGTTGTTGAATTTAACGGTACACTATCACTGACTTTTTTGTAGAAGAAGGTTGGGGGAATAAATTTGTAAATATTGTTTTTTGATATTGTAAAATTTTTCATCATGTTTTGCATTTAAAAGAATAAAAATCAATTCAAAAAGACTTCATGCACATGTTTGGTATCCCATCCCTTTGATTTTCTTACACAAAGTAGCCGTAAATCTTCCGATATTAAGACCTTAACCTTGAAGATTGGACTATTTTTAAAAAGTTTATGGCTATTTTAGCTTAATTTAACCAGAAAAGACATAATATGTCACTTTATTGGCTTCTGCCCTATATTCAGCTCAATTAAAAGATTAGCTTGGAGCAAAAATACTCTTGTTGAAAACGTTGAATTGAATTGTTGTTGAATTCTTCGTGTGTTAAATGGGAAAAATTGGAAGCTTCTTTATATGTACCCCATAAAAACTGCTCAGAATATCGAAATCAGATCTATTCTATACTATTCACTTTTTATATTAACCTTGTTTTGTTTATATTTTTTCACTGACTTAAATTAATTCAAAGACACTTGAATATAATAATTAATAGGCTCTTTTTTTGGCTGACGGCACATGCCAATGCTCTATTGTGCAAATTATATGTTTGTTAAATCTTTTTTAATGTCAATAAAAATCACACTTTACTACTACTACTAGCTACTACTACATCACACCACGACCTATATGTTCACCTGCTGAGAATAAAAGGGGACTGAACGCTAATTTGCCATCATCCTATTCAATTGATATAGTGCATTATTTTTGGCTATTGTTCATATGATAATATCCTATATTATCCTATAATACATATCTTATTAAACGGATAAAGTCAAAGAAGCTTCAAAACATATTAATCTGAAGAATTACTTTAGAAAAATACTAAAACTAACTCGAATGTGTGTTGATTTTTTTCAAACAATTCCGAATAAAATTGAACATATTTTTCAGTAAAGTCAATTCTGATTGTTTTTCATTCAGTGTTAATTTTTTTTTTATTATCATACTTTAAAGAACTACTTTTGAATTATAATGTAACGACTTTTACATTCGAACTATATCGATTCTCGAATGCGATGACAACTCCATCTACCATCTAAAAGTGATTTCAATTGAAGTAAAGTGTGTTTTATTTTAAATGTTTTAAGAAGAAGTTAAGAAATAAAGTAAATAAGTTTTTATTGCGAACCCTTAGCAGAATATTACATTGGTGTCAGAAGTTGGATAAAAACTTATGTTGTCTGTGCATTCAGATAATTTGTGGTGATAAAGAAAAAAAAAAAGGAAAATGGGTAAGACAGTGATTGAATTGAATTGTGTTGAACTTAAGGCAGAGCTGAATAAACGAGGTCTTCCTACTGCTGGAAGAAAAGCTGACCTCATAATTCGTCTGCAAGAGGATTTAAGTCAACGCGGAGAAGACCCAGACACGTTCCTATTTGAAATAGAAATGCCTGAAGAACAAGTAAGTACTGGTGTCGGCTTGTCGGCAATGATGGCACTTCTCATTGGCAAATTAGAACAAATGTAAAAACAACAAAAGTGTGAACAAAAGAACCTTCTCGAACGAATGGAAAAACAACAAAAGTGTGACCAAGAGAACCTTCTTGAACGAATGGAAAAACAACAAAAGAATCTTCTCGAAGAACAACGTACAGAACAAAAGAATCAAATCGAACAAATGGAAAAACAACAAAAGTGTGAACAAGAGAACCTTCTCGAACAAATGGAAAAACAACAAAAGAATCTTTTCGAACAAATGTAAAAACAACAAAAGTGTGAACAAGAGAACCTTCTTGAACAAATGGAAAAACAACAAAAGAACCTTTTGGAAGAACAGAAGACTCTCATCGAAGGTAAGCTTGATGCCTTTGAGAACAAGTTCGCTACTATTGATGGACGTTTTGATTGCGTCGAAAAGCAATTTTCGAAAGTAGACGCAAAGCTCGAGAGTGTTCAAGAAAAATTCGAAGGCAAAATACAAAGCATAACCGACGAATTAGACAAAGTTCGAAAAATTAAGATTAGGGAAAGTGTTGGCGATTACCCAAGGAAGAAGGAAATACATCCACCGACTTTTGACGGGCAAACTTCTTGGTCGATCTATAAAAAACAGTTTGAGGCAGCCGCAGCGACGAATGGCTGGGATGAAGAAGACAAATTTATAGCTCTCACGGTTGCCCTCAGAGGATTTGCTGCTGAACTGCTGCAAACCATTCCAGCAGATAAGAATGGTTACTTCAGTGCTCTTGTGCAGGCCATAGACAAACGCTTTGGAGATGGCCATATGCAAGAAGTCTTCCGCGTCCAACTGAATACTAGAGTCCAGAAAAGAGGAGAAACTCTGCAGCAACTACAAGCGGATATTGAACGGTTGGCGCATCTCGCATATCCAGCTGCAGGGAATGAAATCGTCAACCAACTTGCTCCATTTCATTCGTGCTGTATCTGATATCAACTTACAGAGAGCAATTAGAACTGCTGGAAAACGTACGCTTGCTGAAGCTTTAGCGTTTGCTCTGACTATGGAAGCAGCAGAACAAGCTTCCCAAGGAGTTCATTGAGTCAGAGAAGTCGAAGTTGAAGAATGCTCTTGTCAGAAAATCGCATTCCAAAGAAGCCAGCGTGAAGGACTTGCTCGATGCTGGAATTGTAACAAAACCGGACATCTGCAGCGGCAGTGCAGATTACCAGCGAGAAGAGCTGCATGCCAACATTGTGGAAGCAGAACCAACACTCGAGAACAACCAAGCAATAGAACCAACACTCCTGCTCAACTTGTTTCCCAGACGAAACGAGTAAGAACCAACTTCGAGGTGCTGAAGCTGGTTTCTGGTATCGATGGCCCCAGAAACACTATCCAAGTCTCACAGACTAAACGAGACAACAAAAGTCTGACAGTGGAGGCAATAATAAACAATAAGAAACATGTGGCTACAATCGACACCGGTGCCACCGCCTCCATTGTACGAAGAGACTTGGTCAAGATGTCTTGGCTACACAACACTGATAGCTACCGTCTGAAGACCACCACAGGTGAGGCAGCAAAAGTGTATGGTGAGGTTCGTCTTATGATCCGTTTTGCAGAACAAGAATTTTCACACCTATTCCTGGTAGCGGATATATGTGACGAGTGCATCGTTGGAATCGACTTCATGAAGGAGCATGGAATAATTTTGGATATTGGTAAGCAAGTTCTTAAGTACCAAATGTGAAGATTCCTATGATCTATGGCAACGAAAACTCAACAATTATCAGGACCGTCATCGAAAAAGACATTTGTTTGCCTGCTTCTTCGGAAGTATTCGTGTGGACGAAACTAAAAGGCGACTTTGGAAGCCATCGATACCTCATGGTGGAACCAGATGCGGAACAACGTTCCCAAAACATCATGGTAGGGAAGACTCTAGTGGCACCAAAGAGCAACATGGTGCCTGTACTGAACTTCAAACCGTATGAAATTAGGCTCAAGAAGGGAGAAGTAGTTCTACGTACAAAATAGTACAATAAAAATAATAATAAAATAAGAGAAGTAGTTAAGCAATGTGAACCTATTTCCGCGATTAGTAAGATCACCGAAGCGGAAATAAAGAAGCCCCTGAGCTTTGAAAGATTAAAAGACCAAATTCTGAAGTCATCAAGTCGTTCTCCACAGGTCTGTGGCAGTTAAATGTGATGTTATTCGGACTACGCAACGCTCCAGCAACATTTGAGCATTTGATGGAGTGCGTTCTACATGGACTAACTTGGAAATCATTTGAAGAACATTGTGAAAACCTTAAAGCCGTATTCCAGAGGCTTCGAGAAGCACACCTAAAGTTAAATCTTAAGAAATGTGCGCTTTTTAAGTAAAAACTGATCCTGAGAAAGTTGACAGTGTAAAGAATTGGCCAACGCCTCAGGACAAACATCAACTCCGGAGCTTTCTTCGTCTGGCCACATATTATCGGTGTTTCGTGAAGGATTTTGCTAGGATCGCCAAAAGCTTGCATCACCTTACTGAAAAGGGGAAGCCTTTCAAATGGTCAGATGAGTGCGAGAAAAGCTTTCAAGAGTTGAAACTGCGTTTATGTAATACACCTGTACTGGCCTATCCAACTCCAGGAAAAACTTTCATCATCGACGCTAATGCAAGTAACTTTGGAATTGGAGCTGTACTATCGCAAGTACATGACGGAGAGGAAAAAGGTGTCACCTTTTACAGGAAGGTACTCTCAAAGCCAGAAAGGAATAACTGCGTTGCAAAGAGGGAACTTCTTGCTCTGATATTGGCAACAAAGCACTACCATAACTACATCTATGGACAAAAGTTCCTTCTTCGAACAGATCATGGTGCGCTCAATTGGCTTTCAAACTTCAAAAATCCAGAAGGTCAAGTAGCAAGATGGATCGAGAGGTTGCAGACGTATGACTATGAGATTCAACATCGAAGAGGAAAGCTGCATTCAATCGCAGACGCGCTATCCCGGCGACCGTGCAAACCAGACTGTAAGCATTGCACACGCCAAGAAGAAAAGGAAATGGTCATCATCCAACGAACAAGAGCTGATCGCATATACGGCGGGAACAACGAAGAACTCAGATTGGCCCAACAAGAAGATCCGGATATCGAACCCATTCTTGCCTGGAAAGAACACCAAGAGAAACCAGAATGGTGTGATATCTCCAACCGAAGTCCGACTCTCAAAGCATATTGGGCACAATGCGACTCGCTTCATGTGCAAGGGGTATTAAGGTGTAGGTGGGAATATAGCAGACGGTAAATCTTATGTGAAGCAGCTAGTCGTACCTCGGTCAAAGGTTAACGACGTACTTCAAGAGATGCATGATGGAACTTCTGGAGGTCATTTGGGAGTGAATAAGACGCTGGAAAAGGTACGACAATAGTTCTACTGGTTACATGCAAGAGATGACGTCAAAAGATGGTGCCGAAAATGTGATACTTGTGCTGCTAGCAAGAGACCAGGTAGAAAAAATCAAAGTAAAATGCAGCAGTATAATGTGGGCACACCTTTTGAGAGAATTGCAATAGACATCGTGGGTCCTTTTCCTGAAACTAAAAACGGAAACCGATACATCCTTGTAGTCATGAATTATTTCAGCAAGTGGCCTGAAGCGTTTACCATCCCAAACCAAGAAACCAAAACAGTCGTGGAACAAATTGTCTTCAATTGGGTTAGCAGGTTTGGCGTTCCCATGGAGCTTCATTCTGACCAAGGAAGGAACTTCGAATCTAAAGTCTTTCAGGAAGTTTGCTCGCTCCTTGGCATTAAAAAGACAAGAACAACACCGCTCCATCCACAATCTGATGGGATGGTTGAACGATTCAACAGAACCCTTAAAGAACATCTGTCGAAGGTTGTCGGTGACTACCCACGAGACTGGGACCGACATATCCCATTGTTCCTTATGGCATATCGAAGTGCAACCCATAGCTCGACAGGAAAAACACCATCGGAAATCCTGTTCGGATCAACTATACGGCTGCCAAGTGAAGTGAAATTTGGTTGTCATCCAAATGAGTCACAGGGAACAGAGGAATATGTGGATGACCTCAAGAAAAGGCTTATTGACATTCATCAACAAACAAGGACAAATATAAAATTGTCTAGTGATCGGATGAAAACAAGATACGACGCAAGAGCGACAGCAACGGGATTTCAAGAAGGAAACCTTGTGTGGTTTTACAATCCTCATCGACAAAAGGGGCTATCACCAAAACTCCAACAAAACTGGGAGGGCCCATATACTGTGGTGAAAAGAATCAATGATGTGGTTTACCGTATACAAAGAAGCGTAAGAGGCAAACTAAAAACAGTTCACGGTGACCCTTTTACATCGATATAACGGTGAAAGAGGTGATGAAATTGCTCGGGACGATCAATTCTAAGAGGGGGACAATGTAAAGAACTACTTTTGAATTATAATGTAACGACTTTTACATTCGAAATATATCGATTCTCGAATGCGATGACAACGCCATCTACCATCGTTATTAGAACAACCTGCTGTCAGCTTTAAATGAGCTTTTTCGAACATTAGTAAATGTCAAAGCCCGAAAGGGGAATTATTCCATCTATCTGTCAGAAAAGACTTTGTATATATAAGTTATAGTACTATCATGGCGAGTTTTTTTTTAGGGTTGCGCGGATCCTTGTGGTGGCGCTGCAAAATTTGAGGTGTAAAATTCGATTTGGGGAGTCTTTAAGCGTCGAAAATTGGTGGTAGGGGCAAGAGTAGACTATTTTTTGGATTATTGCATCCAAAAAATATCAATAAATATCATTTAAAACCTCCATAAGCTCTCCGCAAAAAAAAGAGTAAGGGTTGCAGGCATACTTTAGATGTCGCCCCATTCGACTTCCACCATGATAGTACCATAGTTTTCATATACAAAGGAAAAGAAAGATCGAGATACAGGTTCCTTTGTATATAGAAACTATAGTACTATCATGGCGAGTGTTTTTTAGGGTTGCAAAGGTCCTGGTGGTGGCGCTGCAAAACTTGAGGTGTAAAATCCGATTTGGGGAGTCTTTAAGCGTCGAAAATTGGTGGTAGGAGCAAGAGGAGACTATTTTTTGGATTATTGCATCCAAAAAATATCAATAAATATAATTTAAAACCTCCATAAGCTCTCCGCAAAAAAAAAGAGTAAGGGTTGCGCAGACACACTAGATGTCGCCCCATTCGACTTCCACCATGATAGTACTATAGTTTATATATACAAAGGTTTTCATATACAAAGCAGGTTCTAAAGATTTCTATTGCTTTCGAGATTAGACCAGAACCAGATATTTCCTTATATAAGCTTGATGGCGCTACCGAATGGACACAGTTTATTTTTGAAAATGAAAAAATAAAGTTCGTGTAAAGTGTTGCATACTGTTGTGCCAGTGATTAATAAAAGTGATTTCAATTGAAGTAAAGTGTGTTTATTTTAAATGTAATAAGAAGAAGTTAAGAAATAAAGTAAATAAGTTTTTATTGCGAACCCTTAGCAGAATATTACAATACACTTTTTGTTGACTTAATAAAATAATAGTAATAATATTAATAAAAACAATAATTAATAAATAATTCAATATAAAGTAAGATGTAGCCAACATTGAAAAATAAATTTAATTTTATTTAATTTTAATTTTTCAACCCTTACCATCCGATTTCTGAGAAACAATTTCGATGGATATGTGATTTACTGATAATTTCTGGAATCCGTTAATTCTGATATTTAATAGTTAATGTTCGTTGGTTCCAATAAATTTTTCACATGATAATGTATTTTCAAAACTGAAAACTATTATAAAAGCTTAGCCTAAAAGTCTGAAATGAACTATCAGAAAACAAACCTTTTCTAACTTCGTCCAACCAATGCCAATAGCGACATTGCCGAAAATTTCTAAGACTTACCGGTAAAGTATAGAGTAAAGGGAACAATTCTGGGTTTGTTTGATGTTCCATAAGATTTAAAATTATTCTATAAGTAAACCCTTCTTATTTTTTTCTTGCTGTGCTCCTAACATTTCTTCATTACACGCCCATTTCACTTTGAATACTGATAGCATATTATTATTTTTTATTGGCAATTTATTTGGCCACTTTTAAGGAAAATTCTTTTTTTAGTGCCTTCGTTTTTTTATAGGTGATTTCATGGATAATTGGGTCCTCTATGGCAGGTGTTGTTACCTAGTAAAAGAATGCTGTGAGCAAATAAGTTGTGCGATTGAGTGGAAAATGTCAGCCATCACTGTGAATTTATTTGACATAATAATAATGAAAGTATATGAGTATGAAACGGCGCATGTCAGCAACTCATGAAAGTAGAGCACATCCTTGTTGGATGATGGTTTTTCGTATACTAATTTAATTTGGCTAGTTAAATTGAAAGAAACAAATTTTGAGTTAGGTAGCAGATGGTAAGGAGGGACAGAAAGGTTGATGCTTCTAGAGTATTCTTCTTTTGAAATAAATAGATTAATGAAAATTAATTGGTTACAATTCTAAGTAAAAATATTAACCACTTCTTTAAATTGAGTTAAAAGCTTCATATAAAATATGTTATATAGCTCATAAACCATTTTCAGTGTGATAATTTCAAACTTTTGAAATTATTAAAAAGTGCATTGGGGCAAGCTTAGATGTTTAAATTGCAGATGTCTATTTTGATTCATTGGGGCATAATCAGTTTGTGAATAATTGTCACTGGCCAACCAAGTTTTGACAATAAAAATTAAATAAAACTTATTTCACATAAAAAAAAATACGTTACGTGAACGAACAAAAATATCGGAATACGTATTTATTAAAAAAAAGAACTTGGGTAGCCGTCTAGTGCACCGTTCTATTTTCTAATTCAATTTTATATTATGACCAGAGCTTTTAAAAAAGTGAATTTTTCTGTTCTATCCTGGATATTTCATTTTGATCAAGGTAGATCAAGCAGCACGATGAAAAGCTGCCACCGCGGCTGCTCAGCTTTGTTGGGTTCAGTGGAAGAATTCGCGATTAGAAAATTTATTTGATTGATTATCGAATCAATCAAAACAAAATACACCAAAATGTTTTATTACAAGTACAGTTGTTAAACAAGTGGGCGCCAGGAATTTTTATTAATTTAAATTAGTAAAATTCCAAATCTAATTTGTTCGATATAAGGGAAAGCGAATTTTGAAAGAATACAATAAGTGTAAACTAAAGAAATAAAACACGAAGTTTTTATACCCAGATAGGGATTTAAATGAATTTATTTGGGAAACCGTGGGCGAACCCTGGATTAAAACCCAAAATTTTTTCAATTATAAAATAAAGTTACAGTTTATATTATCTGTTAAGAATGGGCCGTTAACGCTAAAAAAAAAGGTATAAAATACCGAGTTCCGAAAATAACTGGGATAAACACGATTTGAATTTGAAAGAAAACGAAAATTGACTAAATGTCAACTTCAGTGTCGTTGAAGTGTTCAAAGAGAGTGGTTGTGCTTGTGCAGTGCTTTTGTCCCTTGTCGTTATTTTTTTTTGTCCCGTCTAAGTCCCTCGCGTCCGTTGCTTAAAAACTAAACAAATAAAATATGCAACAAAAAACAATAAAAAGATACATTAAAACACTCAAAAATAAACACAAAATAAATATTAAAATTGCCAAAAAAACAATAAACCAAATAAATAAATCAAACAAGTGTTCTACAACAACGAAAATTGCATTGAGCTTTTTTTTACTTATTCAATGTTGTGTAGCAGTAAGATTAGTTAAGTTATTCAAAATTTACTGTATAAAAAATTAATCAATTGAGCTGCCGGTTCTAAGTAGGAAAAAATTAAAAAAATAGCTATTGATTATTATTCGAGATTCGATAAAGAAAATATTAAAAAAAATAAATTACATCATATGTCAAAGAAAATATAGTTTTATTTGTATTTAAATACCTATTATAATTCAGAAGTGGGATGGTATCAGAGTTAAATAAGTATACAATTGCACAATTGAAAACTTGGCTTAGTTCAATTGGCGAAAAGTCATCCGGAAATAAGAACGAATTAATTTCTCGGATTCTTTCTATTCCAATTGAAGTTCGTGGTGAACTCCCTTCAAAAGAAGTAGGACACAGCAATGATGAAGAAGATGAAGATTCTTTTTCTGAGCCCTTAGTTTCCGACAGCGGTTTGATGAGAAGAGAATTAAAAATTTTGAAAAAAGAAAAAATTTTATTATTGAAGGAAAATGAACTTTTAAAGAGAGAAAATGAATTGATCAGGAAAGAATCTACGATAATGCATCAAAATCATTCTACAAATAATTTTAGAAATCCGACGAGCATCAATGAAATCAAAGATCTCTTATCAGATTTCAATGGAACTGGTGATAGTTTCCACTTATGGAAGACTCAATTGATGAATCTCAAAGATTTGTATGGATTAAATGAAAATACGATGAAGGCTTTGATCCTATCAAAAATTAAAAATAATGCATTAAAATGGCTGCATTCAAAACCAAATTTAATAAATATTAGTGTTGAGGCATTGTTGGATGAACTAGCATCAATGTTTCAAAATAATTCTAGCAAGTTAAAACTACGAAAAGATTTCGAATCCAGAAAATGGATTCCTGCAGAGAATTTTCAAGAATATTTTCATGAAAAAATCATTCTTTCAAATAAAATCAAAATTGAAGATGCCGAATTAATGGAATATGTTATCGAAGGAATTCCAAATCATTCTTTACAAACCCAAGCAAGAATGCATCGTTTTAAAGAACCAAATGAAATTCTTCAAGCTTTTGAAAATATAAGACTTCCAAAAATAGTTGGTCAGCAAAACAATGGATTTCAAAGAAATTTAACAACAAACCAATTAAGATGTTTCAATTGCAATATCATTGGACATATGGCAAATGCATGTCGAAAACCAAGAAAAGAAGTTGGGTCTTGTCACAAGTGTGGAGTTTTTGGTCATCATGTTTCAAGCTGTCCGGATCAGTTACATCAAGTGAATAATATAAACCAAATAGAAGAAGATGATTATGTAAGACATTTTAATTATATTTTTGTTAAATCTAATTATAATTATAAAACCATTTTAAAAACACTAATAGATACCGGCAGCCCCATAAGTTTAGTTCGTCAACAATTCGTTCCTTATATACTTAGTTCAAATTTTAAATCATGTAAAAATTATAGTGGAATTAATAAAAGTCCACTTGTAATTAACGGTTTCGTAAAGAGCTTTATTTGGTTCAATAATACAAATATTGAAATCAATTTACATATTGTATCTAATGAAACCATGGATTATTCAGTTATTTTAGGAAAAGATTTTATTAAAATTGCAAATTTAAAGTTAGTTACTAATAATGTAAACGAAAATGAAAATGACTCTTTAAGTTTGATGCAAATTGATGTTACTGATAAAAATTATATGCATGTTAATGATTGTTTTGAAAATAACAAGAATATAAATTTCAGTTTAAAAACTAAATTCAAACAACTTTATTACAATTCATATGTAAACTGTAAACGTCCCGAGAAACCTGAAATTGAATGTGAAATGAAATTAAGTTTATCAAATCAAAAATCTTTTAATTGCAAGCCCAGACGATTATCTTTTCATGAAAAAGAGCAAGTACAAATTCTTATTGACGATTTATTAAATCAAGGTATAATTAGAAAAAGTAAATCTGAATATTCTTCACCTATAGTTTTGGTAAGGAAAAAAACTGGTGACATACGATTTTGTGTGGACTATCGAGTTCTCAATAAAAATACCTTGAAAGATAATCAACCACTGCCATTGATTGAAGATTTATTAGATAGTCTTGCTAATAAACAATATTTTTCATTGCTTGTTTTAAAAAGTGCATTTTATCACATCCTTATGAATGAAGAATCTATAAAATTTACTTCTTTTGTTACTTGGTTGGGGCAATATGAATTTTTGAGAATGCCATTTGGCCTCAAAAATGCTCCAGGCGTTTTTCAACGATATGTGAATGAAGTTTTTGAGGATCTCATAAGATCTGGAAAATTAAGAGTATATATTGACGACATACTTATTGCAACAAAATCTATTGATGAACACTTTGATATCCTAAAAGAAGTTTTCCAAAGATTAGTAAATAATAAATTAGAAATTAGAGCAGATAAATGTAAGTTTCTTGAAACAAAAATTGAATATTTGGGTTACATAATTTCAAAAAATGGTATTCAACCAAATTCAAAAGGCATTGAATCAATCTCAAAATTTCCAGTTCCACAAAATTCAAAGGCTGTTCATAGTTTTTTAGGTTTATGTTCCTATTTCAGAAGATTTATCAAAGATTTTTCGATCAAAGCTGCACCTTTATACAATTTAATTAAAAAAAATGCAGATTTTTCTTTTGGAGAAAATAAACTCAAGTGTTTTGAAAAACTAAAACAAAAATTAATTGATGCACCTATTTTGGCAATATATGATCCCCGTGATGAAACTGAACTGCATTGTGATGCCAGTTCATTAGGCTTCGGTGCAATATTATTACAAAAAAAATTGGACGGGAAATTTCATCCTGTATTTTATTTTTCGAAACGAACAACAGAACAAGAAATGAAATATCATAGTTTTGAATTAGAGACTTTAGCTATTATTTATGCTTTAAAAAGGTTTAGAATATACTTACATGGAATAAAGTTCAAAATTGTAACTGATTGTAATTCCTTAACACTTACCTTGAACAAAAAAGAGATCAATTCTAGGATTGCTAGATGGGCTTTAGAACTTCAAAATTATGATTACACTTTAGAACACCGTTCTGGATCTAAAATGTTGCACGTAGATGCTCTTAGTCGGAATTCAAGTGTTTTAGTTTTGGAAGAAAATACTTTTGAACAAAATTTATCGATTTGCCAACACAGGGATGATGTTATCAACGAAATAAGAAAACGTTTAGAGAATCAAAATTGTAAATTATTTGAAATGTGTAATGGGTTAGTATATAGAAAAATTGGAAGTGATATTCGGTTTTATGTTCCTACTGAAATGGAAAAAAATGTTTTACGTATATATCATGATGATATGGGCCATGTTGGTTGTGACAAAGTTTTAGATTCTTTACAAAAAACATATTGGTTTCCTCAAATGAAAAACAAAATTAAAAATTACATCGCGAACTGTTTAAAATGCATTTCATTTTCACCTAAATTTGGAAAACATTAAGGTTTTCTTCATAATATACCTAAAGGTTCAATCCCTTTTCAAACAATACATATAGATCATTTTGGCCCTGTTACACTCAAAAATTCCAAAAAGAAATATGTTTTTTTATTAATAGATTCATTTTCCAAACTTGTTAAATTATATCCAGCTCGGACAACTAAAACAGGAGATGTTATTAGTTGCCTTAGACAATATTTTAACAATTATAGTCGTCCGAAGCAAATAGTTTCAGACAGAGGAAGTGCATTTACATCCAAAGATTTTGAAATATTTTTGAAAGAAAATAATATTCAACATATAAAAATAGCCACAGGGTCACCACAAGCAAATGGACAAATTGAAAGAGTAAACAGAAGCTTAGGACCAATGATAGCAAAACTTACTAGTGGTGGAACACAGTTTTCTTTGGATAGAGTCTTGCCAGATATAGAATTTGCATTAAACAACACAATTCATCGTAGTATTGGTACATCTCCAAGTCAACTTCTTTTTGGAGTCAATCAAAGAGGAATAATTATAGATATCTTAAAGGAAAATCTTGATGATATTTCTTCAACAAAACCAGAAAGGAATTTGAAAGAAATAAGAGCTAAAGCTGCAGATAAAATAATTAAATGTCAAAATTATAACAAACGAACAAAAGATCGTGGGAGAATCCACAGAGAATATAAAGAAGGTGATTATGTGGTAGTAAAAAATTTTATTAGTCAAAGCGGTGTTTGTACTAAAATTGCTCCTAAATTTAAAGGTCCCTATAAAATTATTAAAGTTTTACCGAATGATCGATATTTATTGAGAGATGTTGATGGTCATCAAGTCAGTCAAATTCCTTATGAAGGTATTTGGGAACTTGCAAATATGAAACCTTGGCTTACTAAGCCAAAATAAATTTCACGAGTAATCGGGACGATTACAGGTCAGGATTGCCGATTTTCAGTAATGTATGTATTAGATATAAGTGTAATCGAGGCGATTACAAGTCAGGATAGCCGAGTTGTAGCAGTAAGATTAGTTAAGTTATTCAAAATTTACTGTATAAAAAATTAATCAATTGAGCTGCCGGTTCTAAGTAGGAAAAAATTAAAAAAATAGCTATTGATTATTATTCGAGATTCGATAAAGAAAATATTAAAAAAAATAAATTACATCATATATCAAAGAAAATATAGTTTTATTTGTATTTAAATACCTATTATAGTTGCATACATTTGCATAATGATATCTCGTCATTAACCGATGAATAAAGATTTGCTATTTGAATTCCAGGGTCGGATCGATTCACGCTGCCGTTAAGGCATAACACTAATAGTGGCGCTGAATCGTGAAGAATTCCTATATTCAACTTAGTATTTCTTTTAGATATCGTCTGTTTTTGGTCTTTTTTATTCTTTTTTGTGTAATGATAGACAATTTCAGTGTTGAATCGTGAAGAATTCCTATATTCAACTTAGTATTTCTTTTAGATATGGTCTGTTTTGGTCTTTTTTATTCTTTTATGTGTAATGATAGACAATTTCAGTGTTGATTATTGTAATATTCGCGGGCTAAGAATTAATTTTCTTGCTGCGTACATCCACACTGTTTCGAACAGGCCAGCTGTATTGGCACTGAGCGAAACCCAAGTAGGTGAGAATTCCGACCCTACTGAATTTTTTTTTCGTGGGTATTGCTTAGTGCCTTTATTCTTCCCCAACCATGGTCTCGCCGTCTACATTAGGAATGATGTTGCTTATCAATTCTTACCACAATATGGACGCTGCTCCAACCCTTTTTTCAATTTTATGTGGTTCAAGTTTTCCGTAAATAAGCACATTATTCACTACTGTATTCTTTATCGAAGCCCAAATTTGGACAGAGTTTCAACTTCTCTTGAATTTGACGCTATGTCTGACTCCATTCAAAGAATTGTATCCCTGTATCCTCACACTGGCGATTTACGGGCGATTTCAATGAACACAATTCTTCGTGGCTTCTCCATTCGAGCCAGACAACACCCGAAGGAATGTGTGCTGAGATCTTTGCTGAGTTTAACCACCTTACTCAGCTTGTCACCCTATCGAATATCGGATATTGATGGCCAAGCGGAAAATACTCTTAACTTGTTCCTTACGTCTGACCCTGATAAATACACTATGAATGTATTAACGCCTCTAGGCAGGCCAAACCAATGTATTCTATCTGAAAATTTCTCGTGTCAAACTAATCCAGTTAAGGAAAGAGCTCTGAAGAGAGCAATACGAGAAAGCCAACTGGGACGGTCTCAACAACTTTTTCCGGATCTTTAACTGGTAACTATGCTTCCTCGATAGTGACGGAGACTCCAGCGCAGATATGATTACTAATATGATTATTGTGGGTATGAAAACTTTTATCCCGAATAGGGTTAAAAGCATCAAACCTAAGGAAAAGTCATGGTTTGACTCCAGCTATAAAGAGGTTATCAGGAAAAACGAAGTAAAGTTCCGGTGTTTTAGAGCCAACCCAACTGAGGAAAACCGGAACAAGTTTAAACAAGCAAGGAAGGCCTGCAATGCCCATATTCGACGGACCAAATTTTTGCATGACCAAAAATTAAGGCAAAAAATACTGCAATGTCCCAAAGGCAGTAAGAATTTTTGGTCATTTGTGGAAAATATGAAGAATTCTTCTTCTTCCTTGGTCCCTACGCTCGTTGATAATGACACTCCAGTTGTTAGCTCTCTCGCGAAAGCTAACCTTTTTGCTAGGCAGTTCGCCGCCAACTCTTTGCTGCCAGAGAGTGTCATGACTGCTCCAGCTCTTGAGCGCGTCAATGATTCTATGGGACAAATCTTCTTCCGCACTCGTGCTGTGGCGAGAGTCCTAAAGGATCTCAACATACATAAATCCACTGGTCCGGATGGTATCCCCGCTATTATTCTGAAGAGGTGTTCTTCCACGCTGGCAAAACCCTTGCGTAAGCTTTTCCATCTATCCTATTCTTCTGGGCTCGTTCCGAGCAGTTGGAAAACAGCATTTGTCCAGCCAATCCTTAAAAAAGGCGAATCTTCTTCACCCTCTAATTACCGACCAATTGCACTTACGTCCCTTCTTTCTAAGGTCATGGAAACGCTGATAAACTATCAGCTCAAGAAATATCTCGCAAGCCGAAAGCTTCTTAATGACCGGCAGTACGGCTTTCGCAGCAACAGAACCACTGGTGATCTGATGGTTTATCTCACCGAACAGTGGAACAAATCTTTACATCGTTTTGGAGAAAGTAAAATTGTTGCAATTGATATTTCAAAGGCATTTGATAAAGTCTGGCATCTTGCTCTTTTATCGAAAATGCGTGCTATCGATATCGATGAATCCCTTCTTCGTTGGATTAGAAACTTTCTTTCGAACCGTTCAATACAAGTTGTATTGAAACCCATGATATAAATGCTGGTGTGCCCCAGGGCACCGTTTTGTCTCCAACCCTCCTCCTCATTTTCATTAATGATCTTTTGTCTGTAACCTCTAATCCAATAAATTGTTTCGCTGACGATAACACCCTTAGCTTTTCTTACTCGTTTCCAGACTCACATCCCTCCTCTTCGGATGTGGAACTGCAACGGTAAAATATGATAAGCTCATTAAACTCTGACTTGTACAATGTACAGCATTGTACAATGGGGAATTAAAAACCGCGTAGAGTTTAATGCTTCAAAAACCCAATGCTCTCTTGTGTCGTCGAAGCGAGATATATCCCCGTTTTCCTTTTCTACTTCTTTTTAAATTTTTTTTCCTTTTCCTCGACTTTCCTTTCTTCTTCAAAAAATTCTCGTTCAAAAAAAAACTCCCACGATGCTTGGTTAGCTCCCTCAAGAGTGAACTTTCCGAGCTTAAAACCAATTCCTCCCTCGACCGTTCCAACCACTCACACACTCATACATTCGGCTATTCGTTTTCGTTGATCATCTTTCACGACCCCAGCTTCCTGGAAAGCTTCTCTGCCTCCAAGAGAACCTCCGTTGTCGAATCACAACTTTAATCTCACACACACATTCAAGGATTCAGCAAGTTGTTGGATATTTTTCCAAAACTTGCCGAATCTTAATGGCCGAGTTCAGACCCATCCTGACTTAACTTTTTCGAGAAAAATTAAAAGAAGCAAAATCGAGAAAAGGTTTCTTCTGAGCATTTTCTCAGTTAAAATAAAACAATCGCGAGTGCCGCGAAAAGTGAATGAAACTTACTATTTGTCTATCGAGTTAAGACAGAGGAAGGCATACATATTTATAAGCTTAAACCTGATAGTCCTTTTAATATTTCAAAAACTAAATTAAGACTTCAAACATCTTAAAATCATGTTAACGACCCATTATCATACAATCTTAAAATAAGTTATAAAGATTAAAGTAAAAAGAAGGTAAAGATAAAAGTAAGTGTCCAGCTGACTCGTTACTTCTTCAGCTCATCCGCTGGCATCATGAGACCGCCTGTCTGTATGGTAAAGAGTCCAATAAATTTGGAAACATCGTCTTACTCGAAATTGAAATCAATCGAACGAACACCTGCTTTTGTTGCTTTTGCAAAACCCTGGCTAGGTACACCCCTGGTTGATGGTACCATGGTTCTTTGTATATGAAAACTATAGTACTCTCATGGTGGAAGTCGAATGGGGCGACATCTAATGTATGCCGGCAACCCTTACTCTTTTTTTTTTGCGGAGAGCTTATGAAGGTTTTAAATGATATTTATTGATATTTTTTGGATGCAATAATCCAAAAAATAGTCACCTCTTGCCCCTACCACCGATTTTCGACGCTTAAAGACTCCCAAAATCCAATTTTACACCTCACATTTTGCAGCGCCACCACAAGGGTCCGGGCAACCCTAAAAAAAACTCGCCATGATAGTACTATAGTTTTCATATACAAAGCATGGTTGCCCTCAACTTCGCCCGGGATTTGCAATCACAACTGAAAAGCGCATAGAAAACAAATAATCGAAGACTAGTTTTTGTTGCGGTAATTTTTACCGTAACAAGGACATACATATCATTTTTGATAATGGTCCAAAAAAACATGTTTATCTCGAAAACGGCTTCAACGATTTTGATAAAATTTTATCGGGGGTTGGCAGGTCAAAATTCTTTTGGAGACCGAGACGTGACCTCAAATATCTTGGCCTTGTCTCGTGACCAGCCTTATTGCCGAAAGCCATCAAAAATGAATATTCTGCGTCGCATCGAGCAATTGATGTATGGCAGAGTTGTAAAAGACTGCAGTAATTTGGTTATGCTGTCAGTTCAGTCGCAGTTAATTAACTTAACAATTAACTGCAAATTAATACTGTGGGTGGGTACTTTAACTGCAAAAAAAAAAAACAGTCAGCACAGTCAGCAGTCAGTACTAATATTTTCACTGTGCTTTTAATAAAAGCAGTTAATTGACTAAAAGTTAATTATCTGCAGTACTTTTTAACTGGTCTTAGCCTTTTTTAGTTAGATGAAAGTTTTGGTTTTAATCAATAAGTCTTTTAACTGCAGTTAATTTACTGTAAGTATTTTAGTCTCTAAAATTCCTAAGACTTGTACCTATAAAAGCACAGGTTATCGGGTATCGGATAGAAAAACCCACGTGGCTACTGTTGAACAAACTTTCAAAAAAAAATGTTTTGTATTGGGGTGGTGCAAAATTTTTTTTTGTCGTTTTCAAAAAAAATGTTTTTTTTTCAATATAAATAGAAAGTGTAATATCACAAAAGCTCAACAACACATTTTTCACATATGTGACACTTTTTATTTAGCCGCCATCTTGTTTAGATTTTCGCACATAACTCGCGGAGTTTTGATCCTAGAAGATATGTTTTTAAAACAACAAATTTTTTACAAAAAATGTTAAATAACTTTTTTGATAACTGCTTTTGTTTAAGAGTTATAGTACATTTTGTACTGAAGGAGCGTTAAAAAATTGAATTTTCAACAAAATGTACTATAACTCTTAAACAAAAGCAGTTATCGAAAAAAGTTATTATTATTTATTTTGTGATGCGCACAGGGATATTCTGGACATCTATTTGAATGGAACAAAATAAGTGATATCTTATTTTTCTAAAAGTGAATTTTCAGAATTTTGAAAAGCAAAAATTTTGAAAAACAGAATATGAAGAACTTTAAGAAGTAGAATTTTTGAATTTTTTTTTGAGTCTATATTAATACTTAATACTTAAAACTTGCTAACAACTTTTTTATGAAAATACTTCAAACCTTTTCTATACAAAAATTGATTTTTCAAAACAATATTTTATATTTTTTTTCCATTTTTTTTTATTTTTATGAGTCATAAAATGGAATCTTCAATTAATGGGCTTAAGCTTCTATTTTGGCTTCTTTCAGCAATTCAAATAATGACTGTTCTTCTTATATTTTTCTCTAATGACATTGATTTACATATATGTACTTTAACATAGGCGCTAGTTCATGCGATCGAGTAGTGCATTATATTTAAATTTAAAGTCAAATACTTAAAAGAAATATGGTAATATGAGACACAAATACTAATCAATATTCTCGTAAACAAAAGACATACTCTATTGTGTTAAAAACTAAATAATTATATTCATACAGAGAAAAACTGAAGTTTTGTGTATCAGAATTCTTATTTTCAACTAAGTTGAAAGCTAGGTTAGGTTAGGTTATTGGGCTGACAAGTGATGTAGCTATCGTCACACTTAGATCAATGTAGATCCATTGTGTTACCCTTGAGTGCAATCACTCTTTTTCTGATAAAAACCTTTTCTGTAAAAAATTTGTTTATATCACATTAGTACATTAAAACGTGAATTTTTTAGTCGAAAAGACCGAAACCCATGTCATCGTCGGACTCCTCTGTTTCCTCCTCCTTCTTTTTTTCCTTCTTGGCCTCAGCTGGGGCAGCAGAGGCACCGGCATCAGCGTCAGCTCCAGCAGCTGGGGCGGCTCCAACTCCGGATCCGATGTTGGTTATCAAATCCTTGATATTGATCCCCTCCAAAGCCTTGGCGAAAAGACCTGGCGAGTAAGGCTCAATGTCAACATTAGCGGCTTTCGAGATGGTGTTGATTTTTTCCGCGGTAACGGCAACATCATCATCGACCAAAATAAGGGATGAGTAGACGCAAGCGAGTTCGGCTTTGGTAGACATTGCTGATGTTATTTTATGTTTTTATTTTTATTTTTTTTTAACCATGTGTTCTATAGTCAATCAAGCCATTTAGAGGCATTGATGAAATTCAATATGCGGATTTCGGGTGTATTGGATAGATATTCAAGATTATCAAAGAAGTATCTACCAATTTCCTTCTTTGGTGACAGAGCGCGGGGCAGTGACAGAGAAAATGCGATGTGTCTTCGTGCACCTCTTCGTCACCACATCCCCTGCATAAGTCATCTGTACTGAGTTTCATTTTAAATTTATGATATTTCAGTAAATTATGTCCGGTGATTATGCTCGTAAGAGAGCGAAGGGATTTCTTACTGAATTGCATAATTTTGTCTTCTGCTTATTAAAGCAGGGCCATATTTTCCTAGTAGTATCACAGGTGTCAAGTAGACTCCACCTTTCCTTAGATTTCTCTAGAATTAAATCTGAAATTTACTTTTCGATGTTGCAGTGTGGGATGTTGACTAGCTCTGCTTGACTGGCGTCAAGCGCTGATCCCTGCCTTGCTAACTCATCGGATTTTTCTTTACCCGGTATCTCGCTGTGCCCCGGGACCCAGCAGAGTCTTGGCTGCATGCCAAGAACCCTCAGTTCTTCGCGGCAACAAGTAATAAGCTTCGATTTAATAACATTGGCAGAAATCGCTTTTATTGCCGCTTGGCTATCAATGTAAAAGGTGATATCAGCCCGTGGTATCGCCATCATTGATACCTGTCTAGCAGCTGTTGTCACTGCCATGACCTCCGCTTGGAAGACACTGCTATAATTTGGGAGCCTAAGTGAGTTGTTTAGCTCAAGACTCAAGAGGTTCTGAGAAGAAGCCTGCACCAACACCCGTGTCCATTTTGGAGCCATCTGTATATATTGGTATTGCAACCATTCTTCTCTGCCTGGAAAATCAGTTTTGAATGGTTTATGAAAGTCAAATTCGGGTGTTTTATAGTCCGTGATGATACTATCACTCGAATATTTGTGAAGAATCTGAGCATGTCCTTTTGTGCTGTTTTTCCAGGAATTAGTCTGGTTTAGCCGTAAGGCGCTATATGCTGCGGATTCCTGTACGAAGAGGTCTAGGGGTTTTAGGTTGAGTATCGTCTCCAACCCTGCAGTTGGAGTCGATTTCATGGTCCCTGTAATCCCAATGCACGCAAGTATCTGTACTTTTGTCAGAGTTTTGAGGTTTGTGCTTTTCTCAATTGCATTCCACCAGACCAGATTACCAAAAGTTAGTATTGGTCTAATTATTGCCAAACACATCCACCTGATAATTTTTGGACTCAGTCCCCAGGATTTCCCAAAGATTCTGTTGCAAGAATAGAATGCAATCATTCCTTTTTTTTGATTACTCTCATCTTTATATCTGCTAGTTCCGAGTTAATTTGTCTGTTTTTTAACATGCACATAACCCAATCTATTATAGAATTATCGACCTTATTGTCTACCAGGGCTGTTTTTACTGCTTCATTATTCACGTTATTGAAGGCACCTTCAATATCGAGAAACGCAGCAAGGGTATATTCTTTGTCGCTTAGAGTTTTTTCCACCGTGCTAACGACGATATGAATAGCGGTTTCTACACTCTTCCCCTTAGTGTAGGCGTGCTGAGCTGGGGATATTTCAACCAGTTTCAGATTGCCTCGAATATGTAAGTCTAACAGTCTTTCAAACGTTTTAAGAATAAACGATGTCAGGCTGATTGGTCTGTGTGGCTGGGTTTGCCAGCTTTTGGAATAAAAACCACCTTGACTTCGCGCCATGATAAGGGAATATATCCCCTTTTATACTATTAATAAATATATTTTTCAGGAGCGGTATTATAAGGGTTTCGCTTTTCTGTAACATCATTGGAAATATGCCGTCGAGGCCAGGGGATTTATATGGAGAAAAGGAATGGAATGCCCATCTGATCTTTTCATCCGTTAAAATGTCCGATGGTACAGTGTGTTCCGTGAAGGATTCTGTGTTCAAGTGTTCAAGAGTCTCATTGCAGGATTCAGTCCAGCTCCCATTGGGCATCTTAAGAGATCCCAGAGGGATTGAGTCTTTAGAAAGAATTTTCCTTAGCCTGGCCGATTCGTTGGTTTCACGATTTCACTGTAAAAAGTTCTCCATGAGTTGCAAGCTAACTTATATGAAAACTAAGTTTATTCTTCCATTAAATGACGACCAAAGTAGAATTTTAATTTTTTTATTTTACCTAAGTTCTAATATTTTATTTCTTTTTCCTTGCATATTATGTTTTTATTGAACCAATAAACCGCTCATTATGAACAATGTACCTTTAAAAATTTTTAATCAAACAATAAACTCTATATTTACCTTATTTACGGTGCGAAAGTCCCCTATTGATATTATTTTGAACAGATATCGACCGGAAAAAATGCTTTCACCGGTTGTCTTTATTGTGAGTTCCTACCCCAAAAAATTTCTAGAATGTTTAAGAATTGTCCCAACTTCATATACGAGTAAACTCTCTTCTCTGCACACCACCAAGAAAATAGAATTTTTATTGTGACAAAAAGTGAAGTAGAGAAAAAGGAGAAAGGAATATTCTGTGGAAATATCTTGATTAATTTCGGGCCTGTGGTTTCTATTAGAGATTATGCGATAAGAAGACAATGTTCAGTTGTATTATTTTGGAAAAGTTTTACTAATAAAATGAAAACAAAATATGTATATGTATGTATTAATTTAATTAAATGTTACTTTATTTGATAACAGTTATTTATCACAATTTATCATTTTTTATTTGGCAAAGCGTTTCGGTATGAAATGCCATCTTCGGGCTTGTCCATTGAATAAGAAATAGAAGAAGAGGCTTTTGGCACATATATAGTGTACGTTAGTGAAGCATTAAAATTTAAAAAAAAAAATGCAATCTCATCTGTCATTTTGCCTTGCTGAGAGTTAGTGTTGTGAAATTTTAAAATTTTAAAAACGTACTACAAAACTAATAAAAAAGTGAAATAAAAACCAATTTGAGTTGAAAATCGAAGCATATTATTATTAAAATATAAATTAACATGAGGTGCTGCGTGAAAAATTGTAAAAACTTGTATAACCGGAAAAACAAAAAGTTTTCATTTCACAAGTAAGTCTTGGCTCATATTCCACAAAAAGTAACTTAAAGTGATGTTATTTAGGTAAATACGTTATCGCAGAATACTTTTTAATTGTTATTTCATGGTATTTTAAGATAAAAATAGCAATATTGTTCAAAATAAAAATATACTTTAATCATGTCATTTGTGCAATCTGTAATGTCAAATTAGAAATTTTAGTACAGTGACGGATAAGTTTTTGTTGGTGATGGCAAGGCGCTAAGAAACGTTTACCGCCCGTAGTGCAAAGTTATTTCTCCACGTTTTAGTTTGTATGTTTGTATGTATGTAGCATGTATTGAAATAAATTATGATTTCAAATTATGTATTTGACTGAGGAAAATATCTATGATAGTGTTTTTTTTTTTTCATTAAAGTTATACATAAAACTAAAAACTATACTTTCATTTATCCGTTTAAAATTCCTATAAGAGCTAAGTTTAATTTTATTACTTCAAGTGTGCTTTGTTCGATATTATAATCCACCCAGCAATAAATCCAAAAAAACTCATTCAATTATTTATTTGATTGAATAAATTTAACCAAATTAAAATTTTTCTTTTAAGGCTTACATTAACCGCTACGTTCCTTTGTATGTAGATAAGTAAGTACTTCTGAGAAGATAGAAACCATATTCCAGTACTTCTAGCTACACATACATATTTTACTAAACCACCCAGAAAAAAACACAGCAAAATATTCCTTATATTCCTTTCGGTGCCCCAGCAAATAGCCGTTAACCTTCACTCCAACCCTGTGTCAATGCATTTGGGTTTGTGTAACTCACACAATTATGAAAACTACTTCACTTTTTTCTCGATATGCCCCTTCCTGTACTTCTTATTCAATGGGCTTGTCAAACTGAATGATGTTGTTGCTGATCATGTAGTGTGCCTCTCTTTTTTTTTGTTTTTTGTTGTTGTTTTTATGTAGTTTCATTATTATCTGCTTATTTTTACGTGTATGTAATTGTTTTAAGCGGAATTATTGTGGTTTGTTTTAGTGAGTGTGTTTTGTTTAGTAAGTTTTACTCTCTCACAAATATTTTCAATATAGACTATGGTAAATACTTCTTATTTTATTTTTTTAGTTTTAACTATACCTGCAGGAGTAAATTCGTTGTCTTCAGGAGCGGATTAAGACATGTAGAGGCCCGTAGGCAATGCTAACTTCGGGGTGCCTCTCGTTTCTAAAAAAAAATATTTTTTTTTTCAATTTAAAACTGACGAAAAAATTATTGAAAATTTTCGGTTTTTTCTCGAAAAATATAACAATTTGTTTATAAAATGTTTATGTTATGAAAATTGTCATTGTACACCAACACCAAATTAAAATATCTCGGAATTAATATCCAATTTATTAAAACAAAAATACATGACTTTTTTTCTTTTATAATTAGCACGCACTAACGTGGATTTTGTACCCTCTATATATCAGAGACAGTGCGAACTTTAGGTAGGTAGGAAGGTATTTGACTTACATATGTATGTAATAGTTCAATTAGTACATTTTATTTAATACATCATTTTGTAATTTCATACATATGTACATACATACATACATACATACATACATACATACATACATGCATACATAAATATAAAAACAAAGATTATTTATTTCTTTCGAGAAAACACAATTGAGCAAAAATACTCGTAGGTACAGTAAATAAATTTCTGAACATTAAACTTTTTTTTAATTTTTTTAAGGTAGATGTTGTTATTATATCTTTTTCGTCGATTATTTCAAGGACATCGTCTTTAATGGGTAGTACTGCTAGCGAATTTAAGCGATTTTGAGTAATTGACGACCGAATACAGTTTTTTTTTAAGTTTTAATTTAGAAAGACTTCGTTCCACAGTAGCGTTTGAAATCATGACTTCTGTAAGTCTTCAGCCATATTATGAAAGAATTATGCCCTCTACGCTAGTTTATTTTTCTTCATTTCGGTTACACAAAACGCTTTATAAACATTTAAACAATTTTACAAAATAACATGTTTCTATTTCAAACTTATTTAATTTGTTTTTTATTCCAACACATTTTTTTTAAAGCTTAAAAAATGGATTAAAATTGCGGGTGTTCATAATTTCCAAACATTAAAAAGGAAATATTATTTTTGTGGGAACTGAGATGCCCTCAAAAGGAATTTGCAAATTTGTAAATAATGGTGAATTTAAACTCATCTTCATCTGCAAATATCAAGACAGATTTATGCCAAATAAGTGAAAAAGAACTTTTATGAAGATGAACTTGTTCGTCTTTATATCTTTTTTATGGTACTTGCTATAATCTGTATTCATGAAGACCTATGCATTTTTGTCTATTACATCCCTGCTTTTGTAGAATGCTCATGAAGAATAATGAAAATCCACCATAAAGTTCCTCTTTTGGCTTTTAAAACGTAGTATAAAATTTAAATTATAAAAATTTTGAATTTCGCCACTCCATTCGAATTGTTATATTTTCATTTTATTCCATTTGATATATAAAAGACGCCTCAAGTAATTTTCGACGTTATAGTTCGAACACAAGAGACGTGACACAGAACTTGAAAACTTGGCAAAGCTGTAATGCCTTTGCAAACCGATGTGTAGCGGTAGCGACCCCGACCACGATAAAAATGTGGATTTAGCACATGTATGTCAATGGAGATGCACATTTAAATGTGCTTCATCCGTATTTTTATCGTGATCACCACCGCCATCGCGTCAATTTGCAAATATGCCTTACAGCTTTTCCAAGTTTTAAAGCATTACTTCACAACAATGAAATTACGAAATTGAGTCCAATTACTGTCAAAGTCAATTTTTTATTCGAAAAAAATTAAGAAGCAAAAAAAGATGTGTCGCGCGACCCCTAGGGGTGATTTAATTTATTCGTTCCGAACAGAGCTGAAGTGGAAAGGTCTAAAAAAAACTTATAAAAAATTAAAGACCATAACAATGCCACCGGCCATAAGATGTACACAATTATTACCATAGCTTTCGTCAACAAATAATAAATTAAATAAATCAAATGCTATTTTAATTATTATTCCGTTATTTATTCCACTCATTTTATTTTGCCTCTCAATTTTTTTACTTTAATGTATTTTGACAGCTATAAAAATGAGAAGTGTCAAGTGGTGACGGCTAAGTCCTCTAATATGTTCAAAAACTAGTTTTGAGCGCTCCGAGCACGTTCAGTGCAGAGAACGCCCAGATCGTGCTTAATATGTTCGAGATCTGTTAAGAGTTTATTTCCGAACCAAAAAATGAAAACGCCCTAGGTGGCGCTGGGCTCGTGGGCAGTTGCCTTCTTTGCCTAATGGGTAATCTGGCTCTGGTTGTCTTATAGCAAAATATATTATAATATCATAATCATTTTATATTTTGAACTATGTTTCGTGCTATTGATTGTTTAAATAATAGTATCTTTTAGAAAAACTAAAAGAACAAATTGGTCCCCTACAAATAAGGTCTGAAATAAATTATCGAAACTGTCTTATTTATATTTGATCTGTTGCTTTAGATATATTGTAGTTTGAAATTGCTTATAACCACATTAATTTGTTAATAAATTCCAATCCCACGGTCAACTAAGCTGTTCATTGGACACCATGTCAGTCCACGAGTAGCTTATTTGCCCGTCATTGGAAACCACACTTCTTAAGCGTGGGATAATATAAGAAAGCGCCTGGAGCTATGTTTCACCATGCGCTGCCCAAATAAGGCTTCATATGGCGAACAGCCGTTCACTTTTTCTATCGCGAGGGAAGGTCAAATTTAATTTTTATTATTTGTTATTGAAATAAAATTCAATTAACAAAACAAAAAAAAAAACAAGAAGCGGCTGCGTACCGACGACGACGACGCAAGCCACGAAAAACGACACGAACGACTGGTACTCAACCGAGTACGAATGCGACACAAAGAAGAGACAAAAAAGTGCAACTACAGCTCGTTGAAACTGTAACCGCGGCAGCTCAGCTGGGATGGGTTCCTGTGGAAGAATTTTATTATCAAACTTGGTCGATTTATTAAATCGATCAAATTGATACGCAAAACAAAATATTTTATTGTAAGTACAGTGGGTACGTTACAATAAAAAGTGGGCGCCAGGAATTTTTTTCCAAACCGAAATAGAAAATTCCAAAACTATTTGAAATGAGTGAAACGATTTTAAATGAAGAACACAACAAAGTTTAATTTTAATTTTAGTTTTATTTCTTTGGGAAACCGTGGGATTGAAAATCCCTGGATTAAAACCCAAAATGTTTTCAATCAAAATTAAAATAGGTTACAAGTAAAAAAAAGAACAATGAAATTAATAAGGCAAAAAGTAAAAGAAAATGGGGTTTTAACACTTTCGGATTTTAACAATACGCGACACGACAATTATTCCGAACGATATCTATATGTATATATATATTTAATCACGAATATATATATTATATAGATATATAAATATATTTAAGTAGGTATAACAAAAAAATCTACTTATCTTTCTTTATCACGTTTTCTTCACCTCTATCTCCTTCAATTTCCTCACTCCTATTTTCCTGTTTATCCTGTCTTCCCACCTCGAATCCTTATTCCTTTTTCTATAATATTCCTCGATCCTCGAATAAAAAGTATTCTTCCTTCTCGATTTTTTTTTCTTGTTTTTTTTTCCAAAATTCTCGAAAATTATCTTTTAAACTATTCGCTTGGTAAGCTCTCTCAAGAGTGCCTCCCAAGCTATTTCTATTGTTATCCTTCCTCGTCCATTCCAATCACTCACACATTCATACAACAGACTCATTCGCTTTCGTGATTGTCGGTTACGGTCTCACGGCTTCCTGGAAGCTTAACGCTCATCAGGAAAGCCACCGTTGTTGACTCTCTCCGAAACTTTACAATCACACACACAAACACGGTTTCAACAAGTTGTTGGATGTTGGTTTCCAAAACTTGCCGAAACATAATGGCCGAGTTCAGATCCCTCCCAACTATTTTTGATTTTCGAGAAAAATGAAAATGATCCAAAAAAAATCGAGAAAAGATCCTCACTAGGCATTATCCTATTACTCTACTCTAACGCGCGGATTCGAAATGGGAAAATATTAAGACTATTTCGAGGAGATGGAGGGAAGCATTTCTCTAACTGGTCGTTCTACAAACGTGATTCTTTTAAAAATTGAAATTACTACGCGATATTAAAAACCCATTTTGTACATAAATTATTTAAATTAATTAACGTTAAATTTGTCTTTTAAAGAAAAGAAAGTTAAACTACGTTAATATTAAAAATTTAAATATAAAAAAAAAATAGATTGGTAGATGAGTTGTTGTTGGAGTTGTTTGGGTAAGTAAGGGTCCGCCTCACCTCTTACTTCTTCGGCTCATCCGCCGGCATTTTCGACCTCGTCGAAAGGACTCGTTCTCGAACTCGTACACCTATATTTGGTTGCTTTTGCAAAATAAAAGCTAGGTACACCTATGGTTGATGAGACCATGGTTGCCCTCAACTTCGCCGATATTTTGCAGCCACAACTAGGGAAAAAGGGAAAACGGCCAAAGGCTGGTTTTTGTTGCGGTAAAATTTACCGTAACAAATCCCACCCTTACCTCTCAAGAAATGTGTTTACTTTTCAAGAAAAGCAAACCATTTCTTAAGGCTCAGCCAGGGGTAAACAACAACAACAAAGGGTTATCATCATTATCAATTAAAAAAACAAAAAAGAAAGAAAAAAAAACATTAATATGGCACAAAAAAAAATTAAAAAAAATACATTTAACAACCAAGAAAACATTTACAATAAACTAGGGACTTGATTCAACAAACAATATATGGCTTTAAATCTTTCACGTGCCACGTCCCTCGTTCTTTACCGCGATCATCTACAAGGAGGTATGTCCAAGGTGACATCCTTTTGCTGACCTTGAAAGGTCCTACAAATTTGGTCGCCAACTTCGCCGCGAAATAATTTGCTGCATCGGACAGCGCGAAATTCCTACGCCAAACGAGATCACCCGTGTGATATTGCGCGTCTCTCCTACGTAAATTATAAGTCTTGGCAGCCTTCTTTCCCGCTGCCTCCAACTTCCTAGCTATATCCTCTCTCAGTTTCCGAAACTGCCTATCGATTTCCCCTCTATCTTGGTCCCTATCATTATCCCTAATTCCTACATCATGGCCACTAGTTACCATGTTCATGCCGAAATTTGCGAAGTATGGCGACACACCTAAAACCTCATGTTGCGAAGTTCGGATTGCACAAGCCACTTTGGCTAGTTGCGAATCCCAGCTCCGCTTGTTTTCCGAAACATACGCCCGGAGCGTAGTTTTAATTATTTGATTTATCCGTTCCGCAGGATTCGCCTGCGGATGATAATTCGCCGTGTACCGAAGTTGTGACCCGTACGCTTCGCTTAGCGTTTTCAGTTCCTTGCTACGGAACTGGGGACCGTTGTCACAGACGATCCACTTTGGAATCCCGAACAGAAGAAAAACGTTTTCTTCCTACTCCCGACATACCGCTTTCGCCGTTGCGGACCGTAACGCGAACAACAAGGGGAATTTGGTGAAATAATCGACGACCGTTAAAATATATATGAAACCCCGCGATGATTTTGGTAATGGACCCACCAAGTTCACGCAAATCATTTCCCACGGTTGGGAATTCCCTACCCTTTCGGTCATAAGACCAGCTGGTTTCTCGTTCACTGGTTTCACGCTTTGGCAAATTTTACAACTCCTAACATATTTCGTAATATCTCCTCTCATTTTGGGCCAGTAATATTTCTCTGCTATCCTAGCAAAAGTCTTCTTAACGCCCATGTGTCCTGAAAGTGGAGCATCATGGCACTCGTTAAGAACCCTCGTCCTATCACCTTTTCCTAACACTAATTTCCACTCCTCGCAATTGTTATGAACGATAATATGGTTCAACCTAACATGTTTATAGAGCCGCCCATTTTCGACTCGCCAAGATGGGTATTCTAACGGGCTCTTTTCTACCTGTGATTTCATTTTAATCACCCAAGGGTCCGAATCCGCCTCAGAGACACCAGCTACTTCTGGCACTCCTCGCGACAACATATCAGGAACGACATGTTCTTTGCCCTTTCGATGGATGATTTTGGAATCAAATTGTTGGAGCCGAATGGCCCAACGAGCTAATCTACCCTGCGGATCCTTAAGGTTGCTGAGCCAGACCAAAGAGTGATGATCAGTTACGACTGTAAATCGAACACCTTCGAGATACGGCCGCAACTTTTCAATCGCCCGAAGGACCGCTAAACATTCCTTTTCGGTCGTAGAGTAGTTCCTCTCATTCCTATTCAATGACCGACTTAAATAACAAATGGCTTTCTCGCCATCCTCAAACTCCTGAGATAATACGGCCCCGATACCATAGTCCGATGCGTCTGTTTGAACAACAAACGGCCTTGAAAAATCCGGACATGTTAGAATCGGTGCCGTAACCAAACATTCTTTGGCTTTCCTAAAACTCTCCTCACATTCTTTGGTCCACTCAAACTTCTTACCTTTCTTTAAGAGATCGGTAAGAGGCCTAACTAAAATCGCGAAATTTGGCACGAATCGTCGATACCAAGAAATAGTCCCTACAAAACTCCTAATTTCCTTCACGTTTTTCGGTGGAGGAATCCTAATCATGCTTTCCACTTTTTCCGGGTCAACATGAAGCCCGTTCCTATCAACTACATAACCTAGAAATTTTAAAGAAGGCCTAACGAAATTACATTTTTCCCTACCTAGTTTTAAACCTGCCTCTCCTAACCTTTTAAAAACTTCTTTTAAAATTTCTAGGTGCCTATCAAAAGAATCGGTGACGATGATAATGTCATCCAAGTACACAAAGACAAACGGTTCTAAGTCGGGACCTAAAACGTCGTCAATAAACCTTTGCCAGGTCGCTGGTGAATTGTGAAGCCCGAATGGCATTCTACGAAATTGGAAAAGTCCTCGACCTGGCACAGTAAAGGCTGTGTACTTGCGCGATTCTTCTTCCATTGGAATCTGCCAATAAGCAGATTTAATGTCTAAAGAAGACAAGTACTTCGCGTTTCGAAGCTTGTCTAAAATCGCAGAAATAAAGGGGAGTGGATAAGCATCCCTATCAGCTACCTCATTCAATTTCCTATAGTCAACACAGAACCGATAACTACCGTCTTTCTTCTTAACGAGAAGAATCGGCGATGCCCAGGGACTCTTCGACTTCTCGATCACTCCAGCTTCCAACATCTCCTGAAGCTCCTGATCGATATGTTTCTGAATCGCGGGCGAAACAGGGTAATATCGTTGTTTTATCGGTTCTGCGGACGTCCTAATCTTGTGCTCAACTAAATTTGTGCACCCTAAACCTTCGGTCATTGATCTAAAAAGTTCCTCTAAAACTAACTCTAATTCCCTATTCTCAAAATCGTTCAAATCCGATTTTTCCCTAATCGCTACCATGTCTGTCATCGAGGCCAACCCCTCTTGGCTCGAAAAATTCCACACCCCTGATCTCAAATCCGGGACTATGCCCGATAGTGCCCAAAAATCGGCACCCAATATCAATTGGTGTGGAAGATTCGGTATGACCAGACATTCTATCAAAAAGGATTTGTTCTCCACTTCCACTGGTAGAGAAACAGACCCAGCTACACCTACACCTGCTCCATCTGCTAACGCTACTGACCCAACACTACTCTTTCCTAATTTTATTCCTAACTCCTTTAAAATTTTAAATCCCTCACCTCCTACAATAGTCCGGGAAGCTCCGGAATCAAGAAGCCCTAAAAACCTAATTCCGTAAATCCTAACTCCTAAATATGGTCTAGTGTCCCTACCATTTGCCGCTAACGTAAAACTCAAGTGAACTCCTACACGCTGATCGTCAGCAGACGACCTTCCTAACGCCGACGGACTCCTTGTCCTGCTGACACAAGGGCCCGTTCCCCATTTCCCGAACACCGCCTACAGTCCCTACGATAAACGCCTAAAGCCCCGCAACCAAAACATCGCTTTTGAACTGAACAGTTCTGGGCTAAATGCCCGTCCCTGTTACAGTTGTAACACCTAACGACCTGCCTAAATGGATTTTCTGGAATTGGAGCAACAGCCGCTACTCGGTGTTGTCCAGACGAACTAGGTTGGTAACCACACTCGGGTTCCAACAAATTTTTGCTCCTAGAAGGGGGGGTAAAACTATCAACATTTACCTTAAGGGTATCTAACTCCCTACCTAAGATGGCAAGTTCCTTAACCGTCTTTGGTTTGGAACTAGCTATCTGAACCTGATAAAAAGGATCTACATTTTTCCTCAAAATGGACAACATTCTTCCCTCTGACAAAGGTTCCAATAATCTTCGGAACAATGTCCTCATCGTGGTCAGGTACGCGCCGAAAGTTTCATCCTTTCCCTGCGAACGCCGATTAATCTCCTCCAACAAGAGATCATCGTAATTCGCAGGAAGGAACTCCGCTCTGAGTTCCTTGACGAGTTCCTGCCAATCCTCCAAATCTTCCCTAACCGTCCTAAACCACATAAGTGCCCTACCAGTCAAAAGCTCCGAAGCGGATTTGAAAAGGTGGGTTTCGGGAACATCGTTAGCCAGACGAAGTTCCTCCACTCTTTCCAGGAATGAATTCACTGATGCTCCACTTGAGTCACCAGTAAACTTCACCCCCCACTTGCCTATGTTGTCGAAGTGTTTTTGCTGGACCACCATTTGTCCAGAAAGAACATCGACCCTATCAACCCTACGTTCCGGCGGAACCCTAACAGAAATGATCCCTACTACAGGACTACTGACACCACCCCTTGGTTCAGCCAACGTCTCTGTAGTAGGCCCTACCGCAGACCGTGAACTAACACCTAGGGTCTGACCAACTTGTGACTGAAGTTGGGTTTGCATTTTAATAGGAGTCTTTTCCTTATACCACTCCTCTTCCCTATCACTATTCTCACTATCTCCAGTGAGATCTCCTAGCAAACATAAAACCTTGTTCCGAAGTGAACTTACTTCATCTTCTTCCTCTTCGGCCTCACAAGGTGTCCTAGCTAACCTGCCTATACACCACTCAATCTTTGTCACTATCTTAACGTACTCCGAAGACTTTGGATTCTTCGGAGGTACTTTAAGAAGGACCCTAATCTCCTCAATCTTTGCCTCTATTGCCTCTACATCCTCTTCATAAGTGAAGGGATAAACTGAACTAACCTCCATCGAGTTTCTCTTACAGAGCAACCTCGATGACCTCAATGCCTTTCGCATCTCCTCAACAGTCCCTACTTTTAAACCCCTGACCTTCATCTCATAGGCCAGTTCGTCCTGTGCTAACCTACCAATATTCATTTTTAACTAATAAAAAAACAAACAAAAAGAAATAAAAATTTTAAATTAAAAAAAAATTATTTATAAAAACAATTTAGAAAAAAAAAACTATGTGGTAAACCTACAACTCAAAAGCCTACAAATTATTTTATTTTTATTAATTAATTTAAAAAAATAAATATTCAAAAAAAACAACACCAAAAAAATTTCCTATTAAATTCAATTAAAAAAATTTTTTTTTTAAAAAAAAATCCGGAACACCCTAATTTCCTACTAGAACTAATTATGCTCAAACACTTTAAAAATTGCAAGATTAACTTGCTCTCAAAAAAAGAAACACTCCAAATAGAACTATGTGTCACCAAAAAAAAATCACTCAAAAAAATTGTCAAGCGATAAAAACTCTCAAGTGATTGCAATAACACGAGAGAATTTATACCACTGCACAAGAAAAAAAAAAAAAAAAAAGGAGAGAAAAAAAAAACAAAACAAAATGTCGACCAAAAAAAAATATTAAAAATCAAAAAAAAAACACCAAATAAATGAAATGAAATATATAAATAACTAGCAAACCCAGCGAACTCCGTTTCGCCACCAGATGGCTTCGTTTTTTTGTAACATGTTTGGGGATTAAAAGATGAAGATGAGTTATACGTGTCCGCAAATTATCCGTTTCATTGAAGTGCTCTTTGGTAAACCACATTTTTTGTTTTTTTTGGTCTAACGTTATGACTTTAACACAAACAAAGCAGACGGTTTTGCCATTATGTATATTATTTGTAGGAAACATTTTTTTAGTTCAATAAAAATAATTATCTACTATAAGTGAACTCATACCGAAATGACTGATTGGTAAATTCGCAATAGCAATGCAAAGATCCTCGATAGCCATCAATGATTCATTGACATGTAGTCAATACTATAGCAAATAGTAGACGAATTTGTGTTCCTGTGCATATAGCGCTGCTTCAGCAAGCATACTGTCCCATTGATTGTAAGCCTAGTGCAAGGCATGCATCTTTATACGTTGGATACTGTTGTCCATCTACCTTTCGTATATCTTGAAATGACAATGGTCCGGTGACATTAACCAACAGCAGTCGCAGATAAAAACACTCAGTCTGCCTTGGATTGACTGTATATACACGTCCCAAATTATTTAATTTAAATAAACCGGGACACGCATCAACTGGTGTGGTGTCCCTTTCTTGCGGGGCATCCATTTTTTCGATTGAGCCTATGTAAAATATCGCGGAACTTCATAATAGAGCAGCGCTGTATCGTCCGTGAAATATATGCGCTGGCCGTTTTCAAGATGGACAGCTAAATGGGTAACTGCTGGATCTCTTTCATGAATTTGGAAACCAAAAATAAGCCAGACAGCTTCATTGGAACTGATATATCGGCCAATTTGGTAATTCGTAATTTCATCTTTTTCATTCAACGGAGGAGCATTGACATTAGTATTTTCAATTCTAAATACAGCCATATCACTTCCTTTATTAACATATTCGCAAATATATTAATTTGATACTCTTCACCGAACTGCATGACTCAACATTAATATGAGCATTGAATGTTTTGCTGAGAAGAGGTGAATATGGTACCACCCAACGATTGTCAATGTCGATGTCTTCGTTGCTGATAGTTTTAGTTTTTTATTTAACTAAAAAAATGTTTCCTACAAATAATATACATGGCAAAACAACGTTTGCCGGGTCAGCTAGTTATTATTTGGCTTACCTTTCACAATAATGAAACAAACTCGTACACGCTTTCGTTTTGATTTAAAACTATTTATTTTGCACAGAAAAATTAAAATAATACGTATACGTCACTGCTACGATGATGAGAGGTGACCCAGGTAGACATCTAGTGGGGATAACTGATTTATCTCGTGGTGGATTACCCTTAACATTTAGGGGGATGAAAAATAGATGTTGTCCGATTCTCAGACCTACCCAATATGCACACAAAATTTCAATGGAATCGGTAAAGCCGTTTCGGAGGAGTTTAACCACAAACACCGCGACATGAGAATTTTATATATTAGATTAAATGAAAAATAAAAAAAAAACACAACACAAGAAATATAATTTAAAAAGAAACAAGTTTACGCAACACACAAAAAAAATGCTACTTGCGATTTTCCTCCAATGGGCGAAGCAACCAAAAAAAAACAATCCCCTTTAGAATCCCTCGCTGTCAATTTTTTTTCTACACTATTCCACTGTCACACGAACACCTCTTATTCTTGCAATATTTCACCTTACTCGAACAAGATACCTATAAAAAAAAACAGCGCAGTTAAAGGTTCTCCAACAAATAGAAAAACAATAATAAAAAAAAAACACCACACGATACTAAATAAGAATCGCGAAAATTCTTCCACTGTTTGGGCCTCACACGTTGGGCTCCAATTTGTTACACTTTTTCTATCGCGAGGGAAGGGTAAATTTAATTTTTATTATTTGTTATTGAAATAAAATTCAATTAACAAAACAAAAAAAAAACAAGAAGCGGCTGCGTACCGACGACGACGACGCAAGCCACGAAAAACGACACGAACGACTGGTACTCAACCGAGTACGAATGCGACACAAAGAAGAGACAAAAAAGTGCAACTACAGCTCGTTGAAACTGTAACCGCGGCAGCTCAGCTGGGATGGGTTCCTGTGGAAGAATTTTATTATCAAACTTGGTCGATTTATTAAATCGATCAAATTGATACGCAAAACAAAATATTTTATTGTAAGTACAGTGGGTACGTTACAATAAAAAGTGGGCGCCAGGAATTTTTTTCCAAACCGAAATAGAAAATTCCAAAACTATTTGAAATGAGTGAAACGATTTTAAATGAAGAACACAACAAAGTTTAATTTTAATTTTAGTTTTATTTCTTTGGGAAACCGTGGGATTGAAAATCCCTGGATTAAAACCCAAAATGTTTTCAATCAAAATTAAAATAGGTTACAAGTAAAAAAAAGAACAATGAAATTAATAAGGCAAAAAGTAAAAGAAAATGGGGTTTTAACACTTTCGGATTTTAACAATACGCGACACGACAATTATTCCGAACGATATCTATATGTATATATATATTTAATCACGAATATATATATTATATAGATATATAAATATATTTAAGTAGGTATAACAAAAAAATCTACTTATCTTTCTTTATCACGTTTTCTTCACCTCTATCTCCTTCAATTTCCTCACTCCTATTTTCCTGTTTATCCTGTCTTCCCACCTCGAATCCTTATTCCTTTTTCTATAATATTCCTCGATCCTCGAATAAAAAGTATTCTTCCTTCTCGATTTTTTTTTCTTGTTTTTTTTTTCCAAAATTCTCGAAAATTATCTTTTAAACTATTCGCTTGGTAAGCTCTCTCAAGAGTGCCTCCCAAGCTATTTCCCATCTATTGTTATCCTCCCTCGTCCATTCCAATCACTCACACATTCATACAACAGACTCATTCGCTTTCGTGATTGTCGGTTACGGTCTCACGGCTTCCTGGAAGCTTAACGCTCATCAGGAAAGCCACCGTTGTTGACTCTCTCCGAAACTTTACAATCACACACACAAACACGGTTTCAACAAGTTGTTGGATGTTGGTTTCCAAAACTTGCCGAAACATAATGGCCGAGTTCAGATCCCTCCCAACTATTTTTGATTTTCGAGAAAAATGAAAATGATCAAAAAAAAAATCGAGAAAAGATCCTCACTAGGCATTATCCTATTACTCTACTCTAACGCGCGGATTCGAAATGGGAAAATATTAAGACTATTTCGAAGAGATGGAGGGAAGCATTTCTCTAACTGGTCGTTCTACAAACGTGATTCTTTTAAAAATTGAAATTACTACGCGATATTAAAAACCCATTTTGTACATAAATTATTTAAATTAATTAACGTTAAATTTGTCTTTTAAAGAAAAGAAAGTTAAACTACGTTAATATTAAAAATTTAAATATAAAAAAAAAATAGATTGGTAGATGAGTTGTTGTTGGAGTTGTTTGGGTAAGTAAGGGTCCGCCTCACCTCTTACTTCTTCGGCTCATCCGCCGGCATTTTCGACCTCGTCGAAAGGACTCGTTCTCGAACTCGTACACCTATATTTGGTTGCTTTTGCAAAATAAAAGCTAGGTACACCTATGGTTGATGAGACCATGGTTGCCCTCAACTTCGCCGATATTTTGCAGCCACAACTAGGGAAAAAGGGAAAACGGCCAAAGGCTGGTTTTTGTTGCGGTAAAATTTACCGTAACAACTCCGCAATTGGTAGAGTGAACGGCTGTTCGCAAGGCACAAGCAATTGAAGACAAAAAATGCGCGTCCCAATTCTTCTGGTCGGGATCAATGTATGAGCGGATAGCTGCCAGGACTGACCAATTAACACGCTCGCTGGCGTTTGCCTGGGGTTAATAAGCTGCAGTTCGCACGTGTGTAACGCTATAAGCCTCCTTGCTATGCCCCCATGCGAAGCTCGCCGAGGTTGATGCGCCAAGAAAATTAAGTCCTCTGTCAGCTCTTCAGGAACCCACAATTTCCAGACGAGGTCATCCTCTGCTGGATTACCCGTACAATGCCTGACTTTTTTGTAGATAAAACCATTTGAAACTTGCATGTCGGGCAGCTATTCTTTTTGCTCTTCGATTGTTGCGATCATCTTAAGGTAATTTCAAGATTTGAAACTGGGATCCTCAAGAGCTATATGCAACGTGTCGTAAGGATTCGGTTTTGTCACTGTAACATCACATATCTCCAAAGCATCAACCTCATACACCCTTGACAGTGCATCTGGCACACCATTCTGTGAGCCTCTGCGATGCTCAATGACAAATCAAAACCTTGTAGTTTAAGGCTCCATCGAGCTAGACGACCACTAAGATCCTTTTGGCTCATCAACCACTTTAAGCTCGCATGGTCCGTCACGATCTTAAAGCGTTGGTACAGCCGCAAGACATTCTCTTTCCGTCACGCTATAATTTCTTTGCGCTGCATTTAACTTGTGTGAACAGTAACATATCGGACTATCGGTAGCTTAACACCCATATCATTTTCCTGAGCCAACACGCAACCCACGCCAGTCGCCAATGCATCACATAGAATGATGAAAAATCCTTCACAAACCTCCTATACCATCCTGCTACACCTAAAAAGCGTCTCACCTGGCGAGCAGTCCTGGTACGGGAAAGTCTGCAATCCCTGAGATCTTCTCTGGATCAGTTTTCAGAACACCCTTTCCTACAACATAATCTAGATACCTTAACTCCTTGAAACAGAACTTTGATTTAGCTATTTTAATTGTAAGCCCTGCCTATTGAGTTGCATCGCTAAGGCCAAATGCATTAGAGGTCTGCTGGGCATCGTAAAAGCGGTCTTTTCTCTCGAACTTTTCTCCAGCGAGATCTGCCGAAATGCGTCTTTCAGATCCGCACTAGATATGTACTGCGTATCTGGAAGACAAGCTAGCATGCCCTCTATATGAGAAAGCGGATACGCACTTTTTTTCGTTTTGGCGTTCAATTTCCAAATCAATGCAGAGTCGATTTTTTCCAGGCTTACGGACCAACACCACTGGAGAGCTCCACGCACTCGAACTGTCTTCGATGACTCCCTGCGCCAGCATGCGATCCAGTTCCTCGTATAGCAGTTTCTGCACCGCTGGAAAAACTGGATAATGCTGTTGTTTTATGGGATCGGCATCCCCCGTATCTATAACATGTTCCTCTAGCGATGTTCTTCCCAAACCAAGTATGGCTGAGGACGGAAACATGCTGACGGCTTTCTCCAACTCCCTATGCTCATCCGCCGATAACTCATGCGCGTTTGGGTCAAGTCTTTATTTATTTATTTATTTACATCAATTAGAGATAATTAAATCTACAATTAGACTAAAAAAAAAAAACAGGAGATAAATAGGTATAACATTTAACATCTAACAAACTAACATTAAGTTTTTCTTCTTCTTCTTCTTTTCTTTATTTTTTCAACAAATATATATACAAAAATTGGTAAAAAGAAATACAAGCATGGCATGTAGTGCCGTCTGCCGGAATAAAAAGTCTATTATTATACACATTAAAACATTTAAAATGAAAAAGTGAAAAAGAAAAAGTATATAGAGGTATCCTTCACCGGATAAATTTCAAACCGTAACTGGGGTAATTTAATCGTAAGATTTAAACTAACATTAAGTATTTAATACAACAATTGTGTAAACATAATTTGATTAATCAATTTGAAAAGAACAAAAGTAAATTGTTTTTTAGAATGTATCTGGATTTATGAAAGTTAAGATCAATAGAATTTGAAATGAGATTAGTTTCTCTGACACAACGAGTTATTGGTTCATTACGAGCATAGTTTACTCTGTGTTCCTTTTCTCGGAATAGACAACGTTCTCTTATCTGACGCGACGGAGCATACAAATCAATCAATGACAAAAGCATAGGGCATTTGATATGATGTGACAAAATATCACTTATGAACATTACAGACATCATTTTTCTTCTATTTTCGAGAGATTGAACTCCAAGAAGTTTACATCTAGTTGAGTATGACGGGATTTCGATGTTTCAACCTAGTTTCTGGATTCTATACCTTGGAAATTTTCTTTGGATCATTTCTATTCTGTTTGAATAAATATTGTAGTAAGGATTCCAAATCACGCAGCAGTATTCTAAGTTAGACCTAACATAGGCATTATAAAGAGATTTAAGGGCAAAAGGGTCCTTGAAGTATTTATTACTGGTATTTATTATTGGTATTACGTTTAATAAACCCTAGCATTGAACAAGATTTAGCTACAATAAATTCTATGTGCTTGATAAAACTTAGTTTTGAATCATATATTACACCAAGATCTTTTTTCTCCAAAACTCTTTCAAGAACAAACGTGTCAACTGTGTAATCAAATGTAATTTTTAAAAAATTGCGACAAAAAGAAAAAAATTGACATTTTTTAACGTTCAAGAATAATTGGTTGGTTGAACACCATTCTGTCAACTTATGGAGATCGTCTTGTAAAAGAATACAATCATTTAAAGATTTAATGCATCTGAAAAACTTAAAATCATCTGCAAATAGAAGCTTACTGGAGTTCAAGAAGATATCAGCCATGTCATTAATAAAGATTAGGAAAAGAAGGGGGCCAAGATGGCTACCTTGGGGGACACTCGAGGTTACTACAATTGGATTTGACAGCACCTGATCTATACCTACAAACTGTATACGACCCTTTAGATAGGATTCTAACCATTCCAACATGTTAGAGTGAAAACCAAATAGTTTCAATTTTTTAATCAAAATACTATGACTGACTCGATCAAAAGCCTTCGCAAAATCAGTATAAATAACATCAATTTGGTACCCTTCTTCAAGTTTATTTAAGATGAAATTGGAGAAAATTGAAAAATTGGTGGTTGTGGATCTACCTGCAACAAAGCCATGTTGAAATGGTGAAATATGCTCCTTAAAAAGAAATGTCAATTTTTCACATATAATTTTCTCGAAAAGTTTCGGAATATTTGATAGTTTACAAATAGGACGATAGTTGGTTACTTCCTGCTTTGGACCAGTTTTATGAATTGGAGATAAAAATGATTTTTTCCAAACTGAAAGGAATTCACCACTCACAAGAGAGGTGTTGAAAATGTAAAAAAGGGGAACAGATATAGCAGGTGCACATTTTTTTTAAATAATTGGTGGAATCTCGTCAGGACCTGGCTTACAATCACTATTTAAGCTCAATAGACCTTCTTCGATTTCGGATAAATTAATCTCTAACTGACCAATGTCAACCTTATAATTTAGATTATTTAAATCAGCTCTCCTTAAATGATCTATGTACATTAAATTTCGTATAGTTTGATTCTAAATAATGGGCAAACGAATTACAAATATTATAGGAAGATCCGAATAAGTTGACCCAAGGTATTTCATACTACTAGGAATACCAGTGGATATTTTTTTACTTGTAATAAAAATGACCAAAAACATTTTCCATTTGTTTTTATGTTCGATTCAATTGAAAAAATGTAATTTTTATAAAGAAATTTGTTAAGAACATCGAATTCTCGCGCTAACCGAACGTAAACCTGTTTCAAAACAGTATTATTTTCGCAAGTGCGTATCGGTTTGTAAGCTTTGTTTTTTCTATTACTTAAGTTAGATAGCCTTTTATTAAACCAAGGAGGCTTTGAGTTTTGATTTAGTTTTACCTTTGGTACATACATATCAATTGCCGCTTTCAGATTATCAATGAAAAAATTATAAAATTGAATTAAATTCATAGAACTATATTTTAAGTGCCACGGTATACCCGACAAATAACTCGCTCGTCTGAGTAATTAGCTCTTGCGTAATTGAACTTAAATTTACAACAATTTGTACTTTTAAAATAATCATAGAATGAAAAATTAACATTAAGAGCCAAATGATGAACAGAGTTAGAAAAAATAGGATAAAGTGATTCATCAACTGATATATTTAATTCTCTATAGACAAAAACAAGATCCAGAATACGATTTAAATTATTTTTGTAACAATTAAGTTGAATCAAGTCAAAACTTGCAAAAGAATTAATTAATTCACATTCAAAATCTGTATTAACATTAAATGAAAACAGTTGTAGCTCTTCGGGATCAAAAACCCATTGAACATTTGTAAAATTAAAGTCTCCAAGAATAATTATATTTTCATTACTTTTTAGTTTTGACAAATAGAAATTGCAGTTGTTTACATGAATTTTATACAAATCAAGTAAGCTTTTGGGTGGAATATAACTTACAACAACAAATAATACATATTTATTTTCAAAGATGATTTTAACTATAATTTGGTCAATGTCGTACGGACAAGAAAAAGCAGAAGAAGGCAAACTCATTTCAATGCATATATGTGTAGAGCAAACAGCAAGCAGCACACCTCCCCCTCTTTTCAAACCAATTGTCTGAGAACAACGATCTTTACGAAAAAGAGCATAATGATTGTTGTTGCAGATTTCAGCATTAAGATGGTCAATGGAAAGCCAAGTTTCGGTGAGTGCAATGAAATCATATTGAATAGATGACAGAGACAAGAACATTTGTTGAATTTTTGTGCGCATTCCTCCAACGTTTTGGTAATAGCCAAACAGCTGATTATAATTACCGGAACGCTGATAAGGGTGCGACGGAGAGCAATTTAGTTTAGAAGATGTTGTAGATTTTGATTGTCAATTGACATTGAGTGGCGGCTGTTGTAAAGGCGGTTGAGTTGATGGAAGGGCTGGTGGTGGAGGTGGAGGTGATGATGATGATGATGATGATGACGGTGCTGGCGGCGGCAAAGTTGACTGTGATGTTGACGCAGAAGTTCCCGTAGGCTGAGATGATGGTTTATTTAGTTCATTATTATTTTCTCTCGAGACAATTTTTTTTATTTGGACAAACCATGGCCAGATAGAGAGTTTCTTTTTTTTATTAACGGATAGCATTTAAATTGATTTGATGGAATACCAGTTTTTTTTATATGTGGCTAATAATATCTTCGGATTTTGTGTCTTTGTTGAATTTAGACAAGTGAAGCCATTTAAAATTGGGTAAAGCACAAAGAGAGGATGAAGTGTCAGTGCCAATAATTTTTTTGTATACATTGGCTTTGTTGACTTTTTATTCGAATGCACTGTTTTCCATTCTGAGTTGTTATTATTTAGAACCGGGAATTGAGAGTCGGAATAAGTTAGATTTGGCGGTTCAGAATTAAATTGAGATGAGGCAGATGAAACTATTGATGGGTTTTGCACATTTTCCACTACCATAGGCAGGTTGGGGGCGGATGATGGCAGATCAGCCTTTTGGGAACCGTGATGGTGACTCACGTAAGGGGAAGGGGATTCACTTTCTTTCTCAGTGTTTTTAGAATTTTTTTTTTACAGTTTTTCGTTAAGGAGAGTTAATGGTAAGTACCGATTTGAGAGCACTTAGATCATTTTTTATCTCACTCACACTTAGGGAGAGCTCATGAAAATTATGAAAGAAAGTGGAAAGGTTAATGTTCACACAAGAGTTAAATTTCCAGAACATATTTGGATTAATTAAAGATTTAGAGTTATCGTCCGATAATTGAACACAATTTTTGTGAAAGTGACGACCACAGTAAGAACCACACTCGACGGATTCAGAAATTTTAGAACGCTTAATAAGTAGATTGCAATTTGCACAGATCTTAGACATTTTAGGAAATAATGTACAACCGACTCAGAGAGAGGTTAGTCGAAGACTGAGTCTTCCTATATTCGCAACAGAAGAAACCTCAGAAAGTAGAAAAGGTGCTATTTCGAACTCCTTCCAAAAATCTATGTCAAGGTACAGGCTTTGCTCTAGCGATGGAACAATGAATAAACAAATTATCTTTTTGCGACCCTTGTATATTATTTCGGCATCAAACTTCCCGACTTTTTTTTTTTTTTTTTTATATATTTAGCGCGCACAAAAGGGGATTTTATGTACCCTTTATCTGTCAAAAACACAGTGCGAGCTTTAGGTAAGTTTAAGGGGATGTGAAAGGAGATGCCGGTGAACATTAGTCTTGAATTTCAGTATATCACAATGAGAAGGAAAGACAGAGCGTGGAAGGGAATTCCACATTCGCATAGTATGGCTAAAGAACGAATCCCTATACTTGATAGTACGACCGAAATTGGGTTCAAGAGCAAACTGATGAGCATTCCTGGAAGCGCGAGTATTACGGTTGAATCGTTTAAGGGGAGGAATGTAACTGGCTATTTCATTTGAGCACTTACCGTAAAAGTAACGATAAAAGAACTAGAGACAAGAAACGTTACGCCGGTGTTCGAGTGACGTAAAAGTATCGATGATGTTCCTGTCTCCGGTCATTTTGAAGGCTCGTCTTTGTAAGCTGTCCAAGAGGCTTAAATACGTTGCTGGAGCACCAGCCCAGAGATGGGAGTTATACTCAAGCTTTGGACGTATGTAACTTTTATAGATAATAGCCAGATCAGAAGGGGAAAAGAATTTCTTGCATCTCCAAAGGAAACCTAAGCATCCTGTCCCTTTCAGTTTTTACTTTTGAACAAAAGTTAGAAAATTTTACATATTTCCTTTTCATGAAATCTAAACTTCCCGCTAACTAATATTGGATCCACTGTCCAGGAGTCCCTGCATACGTTCTCAAAGGATAGAAACTGTGGCATTTGGCCTTGGAACATCTGACTTTAAGAAGGTTGCCTTGAAGACCCGTTTTTTTATTTTTAAATTTGTCTCGAAGCTTCAGTACCTTGTCAGAAACAGAACCTCCCTGACGACCGAAAATTCTATCTCTCGCCTCGTAATAGTTTTTGATTAGTTTGTGTAGCGTTTTGGGTTGCATTTTGGGTGTCGTTTTGTTATAATTGTCCGTCGGTTGGGTACTAGTCAATACGTCATTACTAGGACGCTTTAAAATTTCGATGCGAACTTTGGTTGATGTATTCAAAGTCATTTTGTTTAAGACTGCGAAATGAGGCAAGTAATAGTTATTTGTTGTAAAATTTTTGAGAGAGTGATTTAATTCTGTGAAATTAATTGTAAAACCCTTAAAATCTGGAAACTTTTTGCAGAATCGTCACCTCAAATACAGCTCATTGAAATACCTCGTTGGGTAGAGTACTCACCTTCGTCAGAAGTCCAATTCCATGGATTCTGCGACTCGTCAGAAAAAGCATATGCTGCCGCGCTCTATATACGCATTTGTCAAGGTAATGGACTGATCACCTCTCATTTGCTATGTGCGAAATCAAAAGTTGCTCCTATCAAATCGGTTTTTTTACCTCGTCTTGAATTGTGCGGAGCACTTTTACTCTCAAAATTAATAAAGTCCTATATTCCAAATTTCCCAGTTCACTCGTATAGTACCTTTTTATGGACAGATTCGTCTATCGTCCTAGCGTGGCTTAAAAAACGGCCATGTGTTTGGAAAACGTTTATAGCAAACCGCACAAGCGAAATTTTAGATAATGTGTGCAATGACTGGTGGAGACATGTCAAATCGTCTGACAATCCCGCAGATCTAGCGACTCGTGGTGTAATGCCGTTTGATTTAAGATTTAATTCGTTTTGGTGGAACGGCCCAACATGGCTATGTCAACCAATCTCTCAGTGGCCAGAAACACCCACAATCGCTCCACTTGTCGAAAACATGGAACAAAAAACAGTTGTTTCCTTTGTCACTCAACAAATCCCAGAAGACATTCTTGATCGTTTTTCAACACTACCTCGCGCTTAGCGCGTTATCTCTTATATATTTCGTTTTTTCTTTAAAATCTCAAAAAGAAAAAATCATCAATATGTCTCACACGACATTGCCCCTCAATTAACTGTAAAAAATCGGTTGATACTCATAGCTCAAAAATAGTTCTATTCTAAAGACTATTCACTCTTATTAGAAGGTAAATCCATTCCACAAAAAAGCTCTACTATTTCATTCAACCCATTCCTAGACTCAATTCAGCTCCTCATAGTCAACAGTCGATTATCTCAATCTGATCTCTCGTATAATGAACGTTATCCTCTCATTCTGCTTCATAGCTCACGTCTTTCTTATTTAATAACTCAATTCACTCATGAAATTTCCATGCATGGTGGAAACTCTCTCATGCTTCGTCTCTTAAGACAAAGTTTTTGGATTCCAAAACTAAAAAATCCTCATTAAATTTTGCATTCGACAATGTAAAACTTGTACTATTCATAAAAAGGAACTTAGTAAGCAATTGATGGCTGCATTACCTCCCGAAAGATGCACTTTTTTACGTCCTTTCACTGTTATAGGAATTGACTTCGCGGGCCCATTTATTATTAAAAGTTTTAATGCGCGAAAGTGTTGCATGAAAAAGGGGTACGCATGTGTATTTGTCTGCTTTTCGACAAAAGCTGCAAGAGAATGTTAAGATAAATGACTTAGTCGTCATTAAAAATTAAAATCTGCCTTCGACTGAATGGCGACCCGGACGAGTGATAAATGTTCATCCCGGCGCCGACGCGACGGAAGGGTGAGAGTGGCGACTTTACAAACCCAAAATGGTCAAGTCATACAACCAGTTATTTAACTTTGTTTATTACCTTTAAATTAATTCTCTTAACTTTTATCAAATGTACTACTATGCCTTTCAAATATTTAAAAAAAAGCTTTATACTTAACTTTTCGTACCGCTGCGTACCGAGCAATGCAACAATCTCATAGAACGCGGGCACGCGAAGATGAATATAAAGAGCTCAGAAGAATAGAAAAACGGCTTCACAGACAGAAAAAATCAGCCTGGGAGAAGAACATCATCTGTGATTTAGAAAGAAGCCGAGAGCGAGGTCCGCACCAGGCGCGGAAGTTCTACCAATCCGTCCGAAACATGACGCAGTACACACCACGCTGCACTTACTGCAAGGACGGAGAGGGAAATCTGATCACCGATCCCCAAAGCATACTGGAGCGATGGGAAGTGTACTTTAATGAATTGCTAAATGGTCAGCTCACTGCAGAAGTAGAGGCTCCACTACTTCAAGAAGATTACCCTATGTTACCGCCACCAAGCATAGAAGAGGTTGAGAAGGCTATAGCCCGGCTTAAGAAAAACAAAGCCCCGGGAGCCGATGGCATACCAGCCGAACTATTCCACCACGGCGGGCCAGCCTTACGCCAAGCAATTCATGATATTATAGTGCACGTATGGGAGCAGGAAGAAATGCCAGAAGGCTGGCGAAAAGGTATAATTTGCCCCATACATAAGAAGGGAGATGTCACAACGTGCAGCAATTATAGAGGTATCACGTTGTTGAGTACCGCCTATAAGATACTCTCCTCTATCCTACAAGAACGGATAGCCCCATACGCTAAAACCATAATCGGCCAATATCAGTGTGGTTTCATTCCAGGCAAATCAACAACTGATCAGATCTTTACCCTTAGGCAGGCGATGGAAAAATGTCTAGAATTTAACATCCCAACATACCATCTGTTTATAGACTTTAAGGCCGCCTATGATAGCATAGCCAGGGTAGAACTTTACAAAGCCATGAGAGAATTCGGCATCCCAAATAAGTTGACACGACTTTGTAGGTTGACCATGACCAACGTAACAAGCCAAGTCAAAATAGCCGGATTGCTATCCAGACCAATCAACATCTTTAATGGACTCCGACAAGGGGTTGGTTTGGCCTGCCTCCTCTTCAACCTGGCGTTGGAAAAAGTAATCCGTGACTCTGGCACGGCAACAAGAGGGACCATCGTCAACAGGTCCAGCCAGATACTGGCTTACGCAGACGACATTGACATCATCGGAAGGACCGAACAAGCTGTACACGATTCCTTCATAGAGATCGAGCAGGCGGCACAGAATCTGGGGCTGCACATTAGTGAAGGTAAAACAAAGTACATGGTGGCGTCGAATGCGAGAAGAACAGTTGGTCAAACAATCAAGGTAGGGGAGCACGAATTTGAAGTGGTGCAATCCTTCAAATACCTTGGGTCAACAGTAGCAGCTGATAATAATTTAGAAGAAGAAATACGCGAGTGGCTGCTCAATTCCAACAGAGCCTACTAAGTCTGTCAAAGCTCTTCAAATCCAGAAATCTCACCATAACTTCAAAACTGCTGCTGTACAGGACCATGGTCCTGCCAGTACTCACGTATGGATCCAAGACTTGGGTGCTTAGCAAAAGACACTCCGACCTCTTAGCCGCGTTCGAGAGAAAAGTCTTAAGGAGAATTGTTGGCCCCATATGTGAGGAAGGACGATTCCGGAGACGGTACAATCATGAATTGTACGCAATCTACCTTGAAGTAGACATAGTGACAAAAATTAGGCTCGGTAGACTCCGGTGGGCAGGGCACCTAGCTCGCATGAGTCAAGAGGAGCCTGCTCGGAAAGTCCTTTGTGGTACATTCTATGGTAGACGGCAGCGTGGTAGACCATGCTTGCGCTGGAGAGATGGCGTAGACCAGGACGCCCGAAGCCTTGGGGTGCGCAACTGGATGGCGTCGGCTCAAGACCGGGATAGGTGGAGAGACTTGTTGAAGGAGGCCAGGACCGGACCCCGGTTGTCGAGCCGATGATGATGATGATGACTTAACTTTTCTTATATAATTTTCTCTTTAAATTCAAATTTTTGATTTAACTTTAAATAATAATTTAATATCTCTTTTTTTCTTTAGCATTGGCGCATCTCGCCAAGGGGGGCAGAATGTTCGTGCGCATTTCGTGATTTTCGATCCTTTGCGCATGAGCCCGCGTACCGCGATTTCAAACGGTCCGCGCTAATCCTCAATCTCTTTGCCCCCACAATTGGCAGTACTGAAAAATACTGTTTTTTTTGTGTTTTCAACCGTGGAGGCAAATTGCATTTGCACATCCATTTTTGATTCATTATTGCATTAATACATTCTAATACTTACACTTGGCCCATCAGGCAGCAAAAAGTTTTTTGTTCAAACAAAAAGGAAGTTATTTTTTCTAACCTTTAATATAAAATAAGAAGGAAAAATTTGGAACCAACATAATTAAGTGGCATCGCCGAACATTTATCCTTTACTGAGGCAATATTAGCAATTTCGTGTAGCCCAATTGTTAAGAAATGCCAAGGTAGGTTTAGAATGGTTTTAAGGATTTTATTTTGGCATATTTTTATTTTTTTAGTAATGGAAATCAACACAAGCATGCCAACACGGAGAAGCGTAGAGCATAGCAGAGAGAAAAAACTACTTTATAAATTAATAATTTGTTTTCCATGCTCAATTGAGAGTTTTTGTTCAAAAGTGGATAAAAAATTTCAATTAAAAATTGTGCTTTCTTAATACTTTCTGAAACTTGGTTAGCAAAAGTTAAGCTTTTATCCAGAGCAATACCTAAACTAAAAGATTTGTTTGTGGTAGATTACATTGCTTTCGTTTCTTTGTAAAAAAAACAAGCCTGTGTTTTGGAAGAGTTTATTTTAATTTTCCAGCAAAGAAAATATCGCTCAATTCTTTCAAGTGCCATTTGAAGGTTAAATAAAATAGTTTGGTAGTTTTTTGAGATACTATATAAATGCAAGTATTGCATTTAGAGAGGAGAAAGGATCGATCCTTGAGCAACGCCCTTTTTCTTCCTTCCTTCATAGTAGTACGTCGTGATGCTATACTGCTACTCCCACAGTATAGAATAAAAGAATAGAATAGAATATATCTTTATTTTTTTTTTCAAAATTAAAAAGTACAATTTTTGTATATAAAGAATTACAAAGCATGGCTTAGTAAGCCGTCTGCCGGATAAAATTCGAAAAATTTAATACATTATTAGAAGAGAAAATTATTAAAATAAACAATTTAATATATAAAATATAATACATTCTATAAAAAATATACATATTCATCAAAGAAAAAAAAAATTGAAAATATATAAAGAGGTAACTTTTAGTTTTGTTAAAACAAAAAAAGTAGAACAAAACATCTTGAATACTTTAGATATTGTAATTACCAAACGTAAAAAAAAATTACAGATATTTAAAAAAGAGACTTTTAGTTTAGTCAAAACAAAAAAACTTAGAAAAATATCTCTCATGTTTTAAATGATATTTAAGTTGCATAAAGTAAGACCATATTTTTAATCAATTATAATCTTTTTTTTTTAAATTCTATTTAAATCAAATAATTAACTGAGTTTTAATAAATTTATTTAGATACAGATTTTTTTTTTATTTTTTATCTTAAAGTGACTTTTAGTTTAGTCAAAAATAAAGGGCTTTCAGTTTAGCTAAAACAAAAAATAATTGAGATTACATCTCTGTAGATTGTCAAAAGAACTGCATAGAACGTTGTAAATTTATTTAAAAGAGAAAAAAAAAAAAAAAAAACCATATATAGAATCTTTCCTAGTGACTCAAAACAAGTTCAAATAATTTTTTCTGAAATTTTGTGCGTGTGAGACATACCGTATAAGAGCTCTCCAACCTCGATCTCCGTTTAGAAAACCCACACACTCCTCCAACGAAAGAAAACTCGAACAAAAACACAGTCTTCGGATTTCCTGTAAAATTGGACACAGCGCTAAAAAATGCAAAATATCTTCATTCTGATCAAGGTTACAAAGTGAGCAAACAAAATTTAATTCTATTCTATGCGGTTTATAATTCAAGTCAAGCATTTCTGTCCTAACCTTGAAAATCATACTCATTTCAGATACTGTGAACTCTTCTCTAAAATAATTATTGTCACCTAGTTTGTGGTTGAGTTGCCTGTATATACTCCTGGAAGTTGATTCTCTCGCTCGCACAAGATAGTTTTCATAGATTGTATCATCTATTTTGGAGATACATTCATATAATGAGCTTTTCAATCTCTCTACATTGTCCACTTCCAGTAATATTGGAAAGTGATGGTTAACAGCAAGATCATTATTATTATTATTATTATTTGAAGCTTTATTTGCCAATTTTTAAAATTTTACATATATGTACATATATACATAGTTCTTATAAAATATAAAAATTAAATAATATTTACTTATCTTACAAATAATCATTCTAAATATTTCGGCACATAAATATATTTTTATTTCTATCTGTTTTTCAATTTAAATGTGTCTTTCAATTTCTGGCATAAGCCTCCCCCATTGTCGTCCATAAAGCCCTGTTTTTGGCATCATTATACCAATTATTGTTATATTGGTTCAGATCGTCAACCCATCTTTTTTTCTTGGCCTGCACTCGTCAAAAAAGGTCCATTTTGTTGCGATTTTTGTCCATCTTTGGTCTATTGTTCTAGATATATGACCTGCCCAGCTCCATTTTAATTGTTTTGTGCGTTGTATTACGTCTATTATGTTTGTTCTTCGTCTTATTTCTTCGTTATTTATTCTTTGTATTTGTCGTATGTTCAAAAGATTTCGTTCCATTTTTGTTTGGCATATTCTCAGTCTTTCATGATGGTTTGAGGTTAGTCCTAGGGTTTGTAGCCCGTAAGTCAAAACAGGTAATATTGTCGAGTCGATTACGTATTTTCTTGTGTCACTGCTTAAGTTCGATTTCAATATTTCATTCAAACTCCAAAACTGTTTCCATCCGTTAATTATTCGTTTATTTATTTCTTTATCTTCTTGCTTTTCAAATGATTTTATTTGTCCCAGGTACATGTAATCCTCTACATAGTCTATTTTATCATTTCCCAGGAATATATCGTCTTTTTTGTGATTGGTCATAATTTTTGTTTTTGTCAAGTTTAAACATAGTCCATCATTTTTACAGGTAGTTGAGAGTTGATTCAACATTGTCTGAATCTTTGTAGGTGAGTTCGAAAGTAGAACGACGTCATCCGCAAATCTTAAGTTATTTAAGTATTCTCCGTAGATCTGAATACCGTGCCTGTTGTTTCTCCATTTCAGTCTTTCGAAGATGTCCTCCAGGACAGCGGAGAATAATGGCGGCGACATAGGATCACCCTGTCTTACTCCTCTTTTTAGATGGAATTCTCGTCCAAGCTTGTCGGTTTTTATTTTGGCTGTGTTGTTTTTGTATATATTTTTCATCGTTTTGATAACAGTAGGATGAATGTTTTGATTACTTAGTGCCGTCCATATACTGCTGTGTTCCACGGTGTCAAAAGCTTTTGCGAAGTCAATAAAACAGAGGTAAAGTGGTTTTTGAAATTCGTTATGTTTTTCGATGAGCTGGTTAATTGAGTGGTTGAGAAACCTTCTCTAAATCCTGCTTGCTCTCTTGGTTGTTTGTCATTAAGTGCTGCTTTAGTCCTATTATATATTGTCTTTGAGAAAAGTTTGTATATTGTAGAAATTAGGCTTATCGGTCTATAATTGTTTATGTTATCCTTGTCTCCTTTCTTATGTAGCAGTATTATTGTGCTTTGTTGCCATTGTCTTGGTATCTGTTGTGTTGTCAAAATTGCGTTAAAGATTTTTGTTAGGATCGGTGTTAGAGAGTCTTTTCCATATTTCAGCATTTCGGCTTCAATTTCGTCACATCCTGCACTTTTTTCGACTTTCAAACTGTCTATCGCTGATGATATGTCAGATTCATCAAGGAGAAATATAGAGTCATTTTCAGAGCTGTCAAATGGATTGTCGGAATATGTGTCGAAAGCTATGTCATTCGTTGATTTGAACAGTGATTCATAGAAACTTGTTGCTGTTTCGTTAATATCTTTTCTTTTTGTCATATTATTATTCCTTTGTTTTAGTGAAACTATCCATTCTTTTTCATTACTTAAGAAGTTTTTTGTCTTTTTCGTCGATTTTGTGTGCTTTAAGATCTCTTTTATTTTTGATTCGTTATATTTTTGAATATCGTCTTTAGTCTTATTTTTTATAGTTTTCCGGATGTTTTTTAATTCTTCTTTGTCATTTTCTGTCGGATTTATCTTTTGTCTCAGAATTTCTCTCTGGTTGATAAGTGCTTTGGTCTCAAGTGATAGCTTGTCAGTTTGTTTGGATTTTGGTTTCATCAATTCGTTTTTCGCTGTGGTTTTTATAATATACTCTAATTGGTTGTAAATGTTCTGGAGATCGTCATCAATGATGGTTAAGTTTATAGTTTGTTCTATTTTTCTTGTCAAAGATTCGTTATAAACTGTGATGGATGAAGAAGAAATGGAGTTAGGAAAGAGTAGTTTTTGATGGTTTCTTTTTAATGTGCTGTGGTCAATTTTTATTTTCATTCTTACCATCCTATGGTCACTTTCAAATTTTAGATTATTTATTACAGATACATCTGTCACTGTGGTTATTTTATTTGTTAGAACTAGGTCATATTCGTTTTTGTGTTGTCCATCAGGTGTTATCCATGTCCATTTATTTTTATCTTTTTT